>CM076070.1:21301987-21356987 GCA_038088235.1 Zacco platypus
TACGATGATGATAATTACAGCATCACAACAGCGCCGCAGACGCAGATGAAAGAGACGGGAGACTCTGTGAGTCGAGGCGAGGCAGACGGGAACTGTTGGTGGTAATGCCTCTGGGAAGAGTGTGTGTGTGTGTGTGTGTGTGTGTGTGTAGGTAAGGAAGTGTCATTGGAGGCTCTTTACTAATGGCTACAACATCAAAGGCTTGAGCCAGAACAAGGACGCGGGGGAAGTGAGAGACGAACGCTTCCTAAAACACCCTGAAAACACGGGAGAAACAGCAAAGTTAAACCTCACAGATAAGGACATCACGCTTCAGACCTGCAAACACACGCCGTCCTCTTTCTAGTTCTTGGGAAAAAGAAATATTAAAAGGCACTTAAAGAAAGTTCAGTTTCTTCCGTTCACTATTGTGATAAAACTCGAAGATCTTCACTGCAACGCGTCAAAATAAGAGTTCGGTTTAACTTGAACAAATTGTGGAGAATTTTGTCTTTGTTTTAGAAAAAGGGTTGAAAAATTGAATTCATGTTTTGGGTCTTCTTTTCAATGCCAGAAAAATTAAAGTACACAACACAGAATTTCAGGAAAGAAAAAAAAAAATAAGTATGTTGTTTTTATGAACTCAATTAATTAGACATGCTACTTGATTATTAAAATGTAATTAAACCATTAAAATGGAAAGAAAACACAGAATTTGAGAAAGAAAATAATTAAATAAAACTCTAAAAATGAAGCTTTTGTTAAACTTTTCAAAAAAAGTTTAAAAGTTTAATGATTTCAAGTAATTAGACATGGTTTTTGATTATTAAAATTTTATTTCACAATCAAAATGGAGTTAAAAAAATTAAGAAAAAAAAAATGGAATTTTGAAAAAAATAATTCCATAAAATGTATTTCATGGCACCCTAAAAATGTAATTTTTTGATAAACCTTAATAAATTGTCGCTAAATTGTATACGTTTCATGATTTGAATTAATCAGACACGCTTTTGTTGATTTACTAATATTTAATTTAACCGAACCATCAAAATTGAGTCCAAAAAAATTCAAACGAGAAAGTCAGAAAAAATTAAAATGGAAAAAATGGAATGTGGAAAAAATAAAACGGAATTTAGGAAAAAATAAAATTTGGGAATTTCATATGGCCCTACACTATGTAATAATGTCAAAAAAATAATTTTTTAATCAAGTTCTAATAATCTTTTGTCGAGTTTTAAAGAAGTGCATTTATTTGACTCGATTATAACATTCAAGATTACCTTAATATATAGTTTACTGTAAACGCTCATAATTCAGCAGTTCACTTTAACCATAATTCAAAGAAAATAGAATTATAAAACGATATATAAAGCACTCTAAAGTTCGACTAATTCCATTTAAAATAAATGTAAAGTAAAATACAAATGCAATTAAGTGTAACAACCTTCACAAATACGGTTCTAATTAAACTGAACGATACAGACGAATGTATGAAAAGAGAAAGACAAACACAACATGATGTGAAGGACCAGCGGTTGTTCCTCAGAATCGTCTTCTGTTGTTCCATAAAAGCACAAACGAGCTGCTCTGAATGTCATGGAGCAGAATCATGTTTTAAGGCCTGAATCATGAGGAATGTGGTTTGATCTGCAGGACGGGAACGAGCCTCTTTCATCTGATAATTTATTCGCTCTGATTAATTCACGTCGCTCCACTGGATGGAGCGAATCCAGCGGTTCAGCGGCCCCCCGCTGGGCCCGGCGCTCACGTGACTACGGCAGCCTGTGGGGTCCATGTTCAGTCACAACCCAAGACACGGATTTATAGAAACAATTTATACCTTAAATATTTTAGGGCATAAAATCATTTTTTATCTAAATTTATACCTTAAGAAAATATTTTAGAGCTTGTCAAAACTAGAAACTATTTATACCTTAAATATTTTAGAGTATAAAATAATTTTTTTTAGCTAAATTTATACCTTAAGAAAATATTTTAGAGCTTCTCAAATTTAGAAACAATTTATTTTTACCAAATTCATTCAAAAAAGCTTGTCAAAGCTTTTTTAAAGCTTTTTTAAAGCAAAAGCTTTTTTAAAGCTTGTCAAAACTAGGAACAATTTATTTAATAAATTTATACCTTAAATATTTTAGAGCATTAAACCATTTTTTTAAGCTAAATTTATACCTTAAGAAAATATTTTAGAGCTTGTCAAAACTAGAATTTTTTTTTTTTTTACTAAATTTATACTTTAAAAAACATTTTAGAGCTTCTCAAAACTAGAAACTATTTATACCTTAAATATTTTAGTGCATTAAAGCATTTTTTTAAGCTAAATTTATACCTTAAGAAAATATTTTAGAGCTTCTCAAAACTAGAATTTTTTTTTTTACTAAATTTATACTTTAAAATATTTAAGGTATAAATTGTTTCTAGTTTTGAGAAGCTCTAAAATATTTTTTAGAGCATAAAATCATTTTTTTTAGCTAAATTTATCCCTTAAATATTTTAGAGCATAAAACCATTTTTTTTACTAAATTTATACTTTAAAAACATTTTAGAGCTTCTCAAAACAAGAAACAATTTTTTTTTTACCAAATTCATACAAAATTTTTTTAGAGCTTGTCAAAACTAGAAACAATTTATCTAATAAATTTATACTTTAAATATTTTAGAGCATTAAACCATTTTTTAATCTAAATTTATACCTTAAGAAAATATTTTAAAGCTTGTCAAAACTAGAAACTATTTATACCTTAAATATTTTAGAGTATAAAATCATTTTTTTTAGCTAAATTTATACCTTAAGAAAATATTTTAGAGCTCGTCAAAAATAGAATGTTTTTTTTTACTAAATTTATACTTTTAAAAAACATTTTAGAGCTTCTCAAAACTAGAAATAGAATTTTTTTTTTTACCAAATTCATACAAAAATTTTTTTAGAGCTTGTCAACAATTTATTTAATAAATTTATACCTTAAGAAAATATTTTAGAGCTTGTCACAACTATGTATAAATTTAGTTTAAAAATGGTTTTCTAGTTCGAGCTCTAAAATATTTTTATAATAAATGTCTTCCTGAAAAAATTTTTTTTAGAGCTTCTCAAAACTAGAAACACCTGGAAAATATTAATAATGTTTTTCAAAATGAGTTTTCCTAAAACATCTGGGTTTTCCTGTCTTACACAAAACGGGATGTTTAGCAGAACGCCCGAGCTGCTCTTTTCCACTCGGTCGAGCAGGACAATGATGATGATGTCTGACCAACTTCAGACGCAGCGAGTGAACGACGGACGCGTCCTGAGCCCACAAGACGTCATCCTGGACATCTTTAAGCCTGGATTTCTTTTATCGTAACATGATGTGGCGTTTGATAAAGTCGGTGTGACGTCACTGACCAGCGATGGTCTCAGATGTGGCGTCACACATCAATCATGTTAAACCAGCGAGAAGAAAATGTTTTTGAATGCTTCATATGTCTGCTAACCAAACTCCCAGAGGCAAAGGCCCGCGTTTCTGATTCATACGACAAGAAAAAACAAGATCAGAGACGTTACTGCGAGTGTCTCACACTCACTGATCCCCATAAACTCAGATGACGTCACCGTGTGTGTGTGTGTGTGTGCAGCGCTCAATCCTGATCAGGTGGGAAGAGGAAATGGAGTTTCATCTGTGACATCACTTCCTGCTACAGAATGAGATAATACATCCTGGCAGGGTTATTATCTCTGACTGTCGCAGACATCAGATCTTCAGCGGTGACGTCAAACACCCACACGCTGCTGCGAAAACAGGTCACATGACACGCCAGCACACCTACGCCATGATGTTGCTAAGAAGTTCTGGGGACAGACTCGTGAATAATTTGGTGTTCTGATCTTTTAAATTGCTTGTAAATCTCTCACGATCACCAAATATCGGATTTAAATCTTTCGGTCAACTCGTTTTCTTTCAGGAAGCACAGGTTTCGTGTTTCTTCTCGGCGTGGATTGATCGTGACCTCATTGATCGGAGCTCACGCACCTGAAACACTCGAGTCACAGGGTTCAGTCCACCGTTATTAGGGAAAATAAAATCCTGTCCGTGTCAAAATGGTGATAATCATAATAAACACACACTGTTTCTGTCACAACTGGCTTATATGGGAGCTCATCGTGTTTTTTTAAAGCCCTGCCATGTATTTTAAATAGTAATTGTGAATTTTAAAAGAGTGACGCAAGTACAAAATTAAAAATGACGTCCCTATTTGATTAAAATGCACCTATAAAACCCCTTAAGATGAATATCAGTGTCTCCTTTAAATGCAAATGAGCTGCTGCTCCAGAAGAGGGCGGAGCTTTAACAGCTCAACAACAACAAAGCTGGAGAATCTCACGCAGACAAAATGAGGAAAGTGTTCAAACTGATGGAGAGACTCAGGAAGAAGTTTCTGAACGGTTAGTGGATAAATTGATGTAGTTGCTGTGGAGTTGATCAACTCATCACTAGCATGTGTCGTCACGTTCATCTTTTTTCCTTGAATCGACCCTCGTTTGTGAAGCAGTCCGGCGTAAAATGACGGCATCAACAACACTCGACTACAACAACTCTTCCTCTTCTCTAAAGCAGCCCGACATGGCCCCGCCCCCTTTGTTGAGTGTTCTCGGGGGCGGAGTTTATGTAAATTTTAGTGTTTGTGATGTCACTAACCCAGGAAGAAGCTCGTTGTAGTCTCTGTAAAAGTAAATATCTCTCTTTTCATTGAACTTTGAGTGTCGTAACTTTGCAGATGTTCAAACAGCAACACTAACTAAAGCTAAAAAGTGAAATAATAATTAAGGACCCCTTTAAATGTTCTCGTTATCAGTCGTTGGAGTCAGTTCTCGCGTGTGTTATGTTGTAATACCATTTGAAAGAACGCAGTAAATGACGTAATAAATATAATAGTCATATAAACAAATTAATTTAATAAATCCTACTTTTAGTATTGAAGACAAGTTGGACATTTTCCTAACTTCAAGAAATTACATTTCTCAAAACAAAAAACAATCTTTGAGGAATTCAAATTATTTTACAGTTTGGTCTTTACAACAATCTTAACCCTCTAGAGCTTCTTCAAATTTTTTGATTTTTTACTTCATTGAAATGGGACGACACTCGGTGACGTTTGTCACATTATGGACATGATTCGGATATTTTAAAGGCCATTTTAAATCTGAAATATTGCATTTATTGAAAAATAATATTTTTGTAAAATGACGGCATCAACAACACTCGACTACAACAACTCTTCCTCTTCTCTAAAGCAGCACAACATGGCCCCGCCCCCTTTGTTGAGTGTTCTCGGGGGCGGGGTTTATGTAAATTTTGGGGTTTGTGATGTCACTAACCCAGGAAGAAGCTCATTGTAGTTTGTAGAAATATTGCATTTATTGAAAAATAATATTTTTTAATATATACATATACACTAATATATATATATATATATATATATATAATATAAATAAATAAATAAATGGAAAAAAATATCTCATGAATATTTTATAAATATTTCAAAGTATCATAAAATCCCCTCAAAATTCTAAATAATAATCAAAAAATATTATTGAACAAAAATCTTTTACATTGACAAGTTACATTTTAAGGCTTCGGTCACTTTTGACCAAGTGTGACCCGAAAATGAAGGGGATCAGAGGGTTGAGCAAAAAGACATTGTAACATCTAACTGAAGAATAAGATTAGGTTTGACGTCACAACCTGAATTTTACGTGCTGGTTTGCATATAAACCAATAAGCAGATTAATTCATTAGGCAGATTTGTGTGCGTGTGAACGAACTGATGTTTGACCTCATCTCAGATATCATACGGATGTTCTCGGCACTGGTGAGAGCGAAGCGAGCTCTAATGTGTTTGATTAAAGGATCTCTCTGAAGATCCACTCGTGACCACTACAACACCTTCACATCCACACATTATTCCCTCGCTTCGGCTCGCGTCAATTAAAGCCTCGTGCCGTCTATTAGCACGCCGCGGCCTGATCCTCTGCTCTTTAATCTCTCTTCGTGTTTTATCGACTGGAGTATTGATTTGATGTTCAGACTTTCATCTCCCACGGCCCAGAATGCAACAGAGGGCTCGTGTTATGGTGTTTCTTTAACCCTTTCATGTTGAGGAAGAGATAATACACACACACAGCTGTACACCCACATGTACTGTATACATGATTTCATCCATCGTTTTCTCAAACTGGTGATTCTGAACTATACATTTATTCATTTATCCATCAAGGAAACAGTTCAAGAGGCGATAAACACGAGAAGTGCTAATAATACTCATGAATATACAACATCCAGCTCTGGTCCTCAAATCTGATTGGCTGACTGCAGTTCTGAGTCTATATAATTTCACTTTTGACAACCCTAATTAACATATTTACATATGATTTTAGATATTAATGGTGGATTTACATTTGCAGTTGTTCTCTTGGTTAGTGCAAATTGACTTTTTTTAGTCCGGGTCAAACTAAGCGTAAATAGCCCCGTCTTGTTGGCATAGTCTATTTACACTAACTCCGCCCACTAGTGTCTGATTGGGCGACACAAATTTAAAACAGCCGCTGCCGCGCAACAGCTTCAGTGGAAGTAACTTCTGACACGATTGAAACCGAGTTCAAATCCACCTTTCCCTCTTCTCCCTTTTCCCATCACACATCAGATAGGAAAGGCTAACGAGTGTTCAATAATTAAGTATTTATTGAGTAGGGTTAGGGGTTGGAGGCTTTACTGTCCTAATAAGGCGGCATCCATTTAAAGGAGTAGTTCACTTCAGAATTCAAAGGTCCTGAATTTACTCACCCCCATATCATCCTTTCTTTCATCAGTGGAAAAGAAATTAAACATTCCAGGATTGTTCTCCATATAGTGGACTTCAATGGGGTTCAACAGGGTCCAAATGTCAGTTTCAGTGCAGCTTCAAAGATCTACATGATCCAGACGAGGAATAAGAGTCTGATCTAGAGAAACCATCGCACATTTTATACAAAAATATAGCTTTTTTAACCACAAATGCTGGTCTTGCACTGCTCTGATGCTCCACACATCACGTCATCACGCTGGAAAGGTCACGTGACGCAGGAGGAAGAACCGCGGTAGAGTGAAAAACTCCTCCAACTTCAAAATTCTCCGACATTGTTATTTTACCTTTTTTTGTAAAGGCCATTTGACTCAGTCTTTGCATGTTCTCTTTGTAAACACTGGATCGGTTCTTCCTCCTACGTCATGTGACCTTTCCAGCGTGATGACGTGATGTGTGGAGCATCAGAGCAGAGCAAGACCAGCATTTGTGGTTAAAAAAGCTATATTTTAGTATAAAATGTGTGATGGTTTCTCTAGATCAGACTCTTATTCCTCGTCTGGATCATGTAGATCTTTGAAGCTGCACTGAAACTGACATTTGGACCCTGTTGAACCCCATTGAAGTCCACTATATGGAGAACAATCCTGGAATGTTTTCCTCAAAAACTGAAGAAAGAAAGACATCTTGGATGAGTAAATTATCAGGAAATTTTAATTCTGAAGCGAATGAATCCTTACACAATTTTAATAAACATAATGATTTTCACGCACAGTTATTATTTAATGTGTTTGGTCTGTGTGCTGTTCGTTTGGAAGGAGATCTGGTTTGGTGCGTGCCGGCAATCACACCAGACCGCTTCAATCCAGTCAGACCCGCTGAGGTGTGAACACACCCTTAAAATGATTCATAAAGCTGGAGCAGACGAAGTTGAGTCACATAAGGACCCGTTCCGGGTTTCCGCGGAGCTCTTGAAGCATGTGGCCCAGCAGTCACCATCAAGCACATCCATCATCCGGACAAATCCCACAGCGAGCCATCTCACCATATGATTATCTCATAAAACACTGCCCTGATGGACTGCAGTGCCCTGAAAACTGGATCCGACCCTCCCCTGCCGTCATCCCGCCCCGCTCCGAACACCGCATCCTATTTGTCCGGCGGTCGGGTCATTGTTTGATGATGATTTGTAATGTAAATATGTGGTATTGTGTGGATATGCCTGCCCCTGCATCCCATAATTGCCAGCGACTTCCCGAGCGGCACCCCGGAGCCGGGACGTGGGATTGAGCGTGATGTGCTGCGGACGCACTGGTCACTCCACACACTGACCGAAGGTGGAAGACTTTTTTCTGAGCGGTTTAATATTACTACATACAAGCTTAACTGAGGCAAGAAAATCAGTGACACTTTCTATGAAGCCTGTAGTTATAATAAATGTTGTATCATCTGATAAATAATCTTAACAACAGTTACAATACTAACTGCTTGTGTTTAAAACTTTTAAGCGTTTAATTCATTATAATGTGTTGTGAATAACAACAGCAGTCATAATCACCTACTCATTCGATTTGGTAAAACTTTGTGAATGTTTTTATGGATTTGAATTGAGAATGTGTTGCTTTTCCACACAACTGTGTTTTTATCTCGAGGGAAATGTGTTTCTGAGCACTTCATGAGATCTCACGGCTCTTTAAAATCACACTTCACTTTTGTGACTTTAGAAAACGCTTTAGATCATTCGTTTTTGTCACTTTAAGCAGTAAAAGACACTCATGAGATGAAGTATGATAGATCTGACATAAATGATGTAAGATCATTATAACTTCAGTGGATAAAATTATGTTCATTGTGTCTTATAAATCAGATATCAAACCGACCTATTTTTGTTATATCTATAACCACAAATATGTAAGTATTATAATGTAACTGTAATGATTATTTATCACAGGATACAACATATTATACGGTTGTTTATCAGGCATTATGCATGTATTATAATGCATTAATAACACCCTCGAGATGCATTATAAATACAGGCTTCAAAATTCATGTATTCATATATATATATATATATATATTATACACACGTACACAGATATCATTAAGAGCATATTGAACTAGTCACATTATTTATGATTTAATTTTTAAAAATAATACCAATTTCTGATGTGCATATATTTTTATTATTGTAATTTTATGTTTTTTTTTCTACATTTAAATAAAAATAAAATTTTACTGCCTGTTCAACCCGGTTATGATGCGACATTCTTTATAATTTAATTAAAAAAAGCCAAAAAAATTTGATATGCCCAATATTGATTTTATTTTTATTTAATCTTTATTACATTATTTTATTCTTTCTGTATTGAAATAAAAATCTGAGTTTATCCGTCTGTTCAACCGCTTTTAAAAATAAAGGTTTGATCTTTCTGACATCAGACAAAAACCAAACTACGGTTGACACAGAGGTTACAGAGAATAAAGTAACACTATAAGCCATTATGAACATTTTAATGCATTAATTATGATCTGATAATTAATTTTAAAAATAGTTATAATGCTTATCTTTTATATAAATGCCTCATATTCATCGTTACACCTTTAGAAAGTATAATGCATTAAAACACACGACAAAAAAACTTTCAGATGTAACAAGGAATTTGGAATTATTATAATATGAACAGATTATAACATACATTATTAATACCTTTATAATGGGCTTTAAGTAACGTGTCATAAAACAACAACAAACAAACAATGACCTTCAACCCCGTGACATCAGACATTAGATGGTACTATCGGCCATTTTTACGAATCTGCCATTGAAAAAACTGTGAATTTGTGTCATGTTGTTCAATTCTGCCATCATTTACTCCTGTACGAGTTTCTTTCCTCTGTTGAACACACAAAAAAAACATTTTTAGATCTTCTTTTGCGTTCAGAGGAAAGAAACTCATACAAAATAGAAATAGTTGAAATAGTTCATTCTTGCAAAATGTTCTCCATTTTATTGACACATTTGAAAAGTCTTTTTTCTATCGAGATTGTACGTCTGTCTGGATTACATATAAGTTATTATATATAACATAAGAGCGCGTCTGTGAAAGTTTCCATGTTGTTGCCTGTGCTTGCAGCGTTGCTTTGTTTTTCAGGTGAGGAGTGAAGGCTCGGTCTGGTCTCATTTTCCATGGTAAACCACAAGATCTTACCGCACACAACTGTACTCAAACAACCAAACATACACAAAGCCTCGAGCAGGCGAGGAAGAGTTGTCAGAACACGCCCACCCACCCTTCACGTCCCACAAACCCTCGCAGCGCCGCGCCGCGGACACCAGACCGGCCGCTCCCGACGCACGCGTGCTCCTTCCATCGGGCAGAACGCTCATGATTAAAAGCAGCAGAGGGCATAAACTAACGAATCAAACGCGATCATATTGTGGATGTTTAACCCTCAGAAGAAGCGCGGATGACACCGATGATCTCACTCCAACTTCATCTGCCATTAAACAACAGGGAGTCTCTTTAAACACTGCGGCTCCGCTTCAGAAATCACATTTATCCCTTAAAATAAATGTTCTTTGAGAAGAGCATCTCATACAGTCTGAGACAGCGAAGGAAAAAACGGCTCAAAAACATGCAATTTAGTGCAGAAGCTGATATTTACATGGACAAAGAGTGATCTGATTGTTGTGATGTAAAACGATGAGATATTTAATACAGAAATGCATTTAAATATCAGATGATATTTCAATGCTTAGTTTTATGATCAGATCTCATCATTGTGCAACACGAGAGACGAACCTTCATCAGAAGATGAGCAGACTCGTGTCTGGATGATCAAGTAAACTGAATATCACAAACAATATCAAAGTTATTCTTGATATAAAGACACGAGAAGCTGACGGACGTTTGTCCTCAAATCTCTTTTACTTGATCAAATCAATCAGGATGGAGCAGATCGTGTGCGACCGGGAACGGTTCGATCATTTAAAGGCCTTCAATGACAATAGTGGAAAAATGACTTTAGATTAATCAAACATCTTCAAACTAAGAGAAAATGTTCTTTTTTTTGGGGGGAAACTCAAATCGCTTTGCTACAAAAAGCCTTTATTGTAGCCTGTAAAACGTCACGTTTAGCAGGAGGACGGTGTTCGTTGGTGGACACGCAGCGCTCGAGAAAGTTCGGTGGCTCTCTGGCCCTGAAACGGTTAAGGAAGAAAAGCCGAGCGCCTTCGACTGTTTAAAGTCGTTCGCAACAAGGTGCACCAGGTGCGCCGCGTGGTTACCAGCCTCTGTGTTTACTGCTGACTCCCTTCCGCAAGAACGCAGCTTCACGCCGCGCTCGCTCCACACCCCACCGCCCACGCCTCCTCCGAGCCATCAGATAACACGCAGACAGAGAGGAGGGAGACACTCGCGCTCCTCCAGCAGCTCCTGCAGCGCTCGCGAGCGTAGTAAAAGAGCAGATACTCACAGCATAACCACAGCACACCTTCACTCTCACTGAGACAGAGAAACCTCGCTGATATCACCCAGCACAGGATGTAGGAAGTATGTCAGCGGCGTCTCACACACACACACACACACACACGTGCATGAAAACAAACACTTTAAGAGAAATGCTAAATGCACCATTGTCGTCATTAATCGCTCAAACTGAACGCAGAATCGGGGGGTTTCCCTGAAAATCATTGAAAATACTGGGGACTTCTCACTGCTTTGAACAGTTATGCTTTTTTCTTCCTGGAGATCCAAGAAGACCTTGTTCTCGGTCCCACAAGCTATTTTTAGCGCTCAAAATGCTTTCCAGTTGGCTCTGGACGATCATAAGGGGGGGAAAAACCACAGAGAAAACCACGTTCCAGAACATCTGAGAGGGAGCGGGCGGCAGATCTGGGATCTCCCTACTTTTAAAGCGATCAGTTTGCGGTGATGTCTCCATCTGTGTTTCCACAGGCCGCAGGTAGCAGTCGCCTACAAAACGCTCTTCCTCTCTTCCTGATCCACAATCCATCACGTCTGACGGGAAAACTGCCTCTCGAAGCTCTAGATTCGCCTCGGCCCTTCCTTCAACCGCTTCGTTTTATTATTAAAGGCGTATAATGACGTGAAGAGATGAACGAGACCCAAACGCCTGACGATCATATTTGATACTCATGTCGTACATGTTCGTCTTGAAATATTACTAACAATATCAAAGTTATTCCTGCATTTACTTGATTATAATCGCACTGACGCTCAACTCTGCTTTGAGTAGGCCGAACTCAAATTCAACAAATTACTTCAGTCTTTTCAGCACTTTTGAGTTCATGAAACTGAGTAATCTGAACTAGTTTCTTTTCATTTAGACAAACTGCGCTGGGATTCCTATTTTCCCAGCCGTGACACTCAAAAGGGAGAATAAATACTAATCTGTTTTTTTGTGGAAGATTAATGTTAAGTAGTGTTTAATGCTTTGCTTACAACATCCGCTAATGTTATCAAAGCATTGCGTTATCGATTACATTTCCACTATTGAAAAATATCATTTAAGATGTCGGCGCTGATCCGATCACAATGAGCTCAATGAAGCACAGAATACAGAAGAAAATAAAGGTCACGCTTCAGAAGAGAGTCCAATTCTCTCTAGTAACTAATTACAACTTTTATTTATTTATTTATTTATTAATAGTTAGTAAGGTAGTTGTTAAGTTTAGTTATGTAGAATTAATATGTGATTAATAAGCACTAATAAACATCCAATAGTAATGTGCATGCTAATAAAAAACTTGTTAATAATGAGAATTGGACCCTAAACTAAAGTGTTACGAAAATAAAAAAAATAAATGTGTGAAAAAATTACATGACAATTTTAAGTTTAATGTATGAAATAATTTACTGTTAAAATGTTTCTTAACTTAAAAAAAAAGTCTTTATAAACCTCAAATTTTTGAGTTTTGCCAACTCACAGTGAAAAGACGTGAACTGACATTTGCACAATTACACTAAAAAAAGGCTAAAGCGTCAATCAAACGACAGTATATGGATTATGTACAGCTTCAGCTGGGGTTCATGCAGATTATTAACTTCAAATATGAGCTTTAATATGATGATTAAACTTAAAACACCACAAAAAAAAAAAAAAAAAAAAAAAAAATCAAGTCCTGTCGATAAGCCTGAGATTATAACGATGAGGTCAGGCTCGACTCTGACAGTGTCAGTGAGAGAGAACGCCACGTGTTTTCGACAGGACACACTCGAGAGCGCTGACAGAGATCATGAAGGAAGTAGGTTAGTCAGCCATCACTTCAACCTCTGTCCCAAAACACATGAAAACCAAACACACAATGAAAAACAGGTGAGAACGAGCAGCAAGAAACCCAACAGATCAAACAGTCTTTCATGATGAAAGCAAAAGGCGATCCATCAATTAGCAGTCGATCAATATGGGGTTTCAATGGCCAATGAAATCAAATGATGAAACGCAATGACATTAAACGAAACAACAACTTGTAAAAACGTCTAACACGTGTAAAAAAAAAAACGTAGCTTGAACAAATTGTTATTGTGAACTGAACAACTTTTTGCTTTTTTGACACTTCAAAACTCATCCGAACAAACAATTGTAAGCTCCCATCATGCATTGCAGCGGTAACTTTTATTAAAAACAATCATTGCATTACTATTTCCTTCATATCTTTATGTAGTACTGTAATAATGCTGGGCTAAAAACAACCCAAGTTGGGTCGAAAATGGACAGTGATTGGATTTTTTTTTAACCTAGTGCTTGGGTTAAATGTTTGACCCATGTCTGGGTAGTTTTTATTTAACTCAACTACTGTTTAAAATTTACTGTATTACTTGATTAAAATGAACCCAAAATATGTTGGAAATTAACATTTATTAATATGTTTAATAAATGAACAAGGTTAATGAACAATAATTAAAATATAAAGTTAACTCAACAATAAACACATTAAATAACTTGGTAACACTTTACAATACGGTTCATTAGTTAAACATTAGTTAACTAATCATGATTAATACATTTGTATTTACTAATCTTCATTAACATTAGTTAATGTAAATACAGTTGTTTGTTCATGTTAGTGCATTAACTAATATTAACAAGATTTTAATAATATATTAGTTAATGTTGAAATTAACATTAACAAAGTTAAAATAAATGTTCACCTTTTGATTATTATTGTTTCCATTAGTAATTTCCAACATATTTTGGGTTCATTTTAAGACAGACATACAGTCATTTTTAAACAATAGTTGAGTTTAATAAAAACAACCCAAGTTGGGTTGAAAATGGACAACCCAGTGAGCAGGTTGGGTCAAATATTTAACCGAACCACTGAGTTAAAACAACCCAATCGCTGGGTTTTTCCATTTTCAACCCAAGTTGGGTTGTTTTTAACCCAGCATTTAACCCATAATCATGTAGTCAGTGTTGAAAATCAAGCGTACAGATGAACGAACGAGGTTCTTCTCTTCAATAATCTTCATGTTACTCATTACATGAACAGAAGCATTGGATTGGTGAGTTATTAGTTGAGTTAACTTAATGAAATTGATTCTAATAGGTTGCCTCGTTGTTTTTTTTAAGTTCGAGCAACTTTTTTCCATCAAATCAACGCACAATATTGACAAATCTGCTAAAGATCACATGACCGGTTTGTGATCAATCATCTTAAAGCGACAGTAACGAGCATTCTGACTGACTTACAGGTCCAAACAAAAAAAAAAAAGTTGTGTTCATCATCATTACCAAAAAGTTTTAGTATTTACACTTCTTTACGTTCACGATCTACACTCACACCTGTGATGTAACCATGACATGAACGCACAACCAGAGCAAAAGAACAGGAACTATGGATTCTGGGACACATGCTGAGTTTGTCCCACAAGAGTCTGCGCTGCACTTCCCACTGCTAGGGTCAGCCAACGCCCCCAGCACCCCGAATTAGTGCCGGGCCAGACCTACTGGAGCCTCGGCAGCCACATGGGGCGGCACACATGGGTGTGATCACACGGCCTAATCCCGCTCCCATCTGATACCCATCTACCAGCAGCACGACTGCCACAGCTGGGTACAGCACACACACACACACACACGTTATCACAGGAGCCTCGGCGGAGGTTTAAGACTCTTCCTTCCAACTGAAAACTCGCTCAAAACAAGAACGCGTCGTCCCACAAATCAGCGGGAATCTACTGAGAAATGAACAGAAAACTGAGCAATTCACCGATGACTTCATCTAGGACACGTCAAACGCCGTCCTGATTAGATCGTTCGCCACTGTGAGCGTGTGAAACGGGAGGAACATTACAGCATAAAAGTATGTTTATAAAAGACAATTAATATTCAGTCATGGGACAATGACATCAACACTCTCTGAACTGACTTGAGCTGCTGCACAGCTGAAGTTTGCAACATTAACACTCGTATTTTCCTGTTTGTTACGGCGAAGCAGCTTTCAAACTCGAATAATGTGACTCATTATCATCACAGCTGATTAACGTTTTTAATTCGAGGACTATTTTGTGACACAATGTTTTAAATTTGGAGAGTAAAAAAATAAAATCAGACCTCAGCATTCATACAGACGGCC
Source organism: Zacco platypus (assembly GCA_038088235.1). Lineage (NCBI taxonomy): Eukaryota > Metazoa > Chordata > Actinopteri > Cypriniformes > Xenocyprididae > Zacco > Zacco platypus. The sequence continues at coordinate 21,317,403 of CM076070.1, forward strand.
TGATGTTACAAGAGTCAATATTCTTTAATTTAGTACTTCAAGAATTCCACGAGTTACATATTCAGATTTCTTCAGGATTCATTAAAAGCTACCGGCTAATTGAGTATAAAATAGAATTCATTCATTCATTCAACTAAATGATCAAAAACATAAATTCTGTAAAACTCTACCCATCTCAGTGACGTCTCTTTACATTGTGTGTTGTGACAACTGAATTATTTAGGTCACATCATCTCTATTCCACACGATCATCCTACATGTGAAACTAAAGTCTTTGTGCAGCTCCTCTCTTCCCAGTCTGTCAGTAACGCTCTGTTTACTTCCTGTCTCTATGAAGCCCCGCCTTCTGAAAAGCACAATGTGCTCTGATTGGTCGGCTGGAGCGGTGTGTTGTGATTGGTGTTTGGGGAAATGCCCCGCCCCTTACCATAACCGCCAGTTTCAACTAACTCAAGCAGGCCCCGCCCCTTTATTTTGCTCATGAATTATTTAAATAATATTGTGACGTGTTTGTTCCTGGAAGAAAACTCATGACTACAACTGTAAAAAAAAAAACTGAAATCATGTGAACAAATCAATAGTGAACAATAGTGTTTGCTCATGACATCACTGCCATGATTTCACCAGAATCAGTGTCAATTCCAGACAATAACCAAATCAAAACCTGACGGACATGAACGAAAACGTTACGAAAATCTATTGACATTTTCACCAACGAATAAAAACGAGATGAAAATGTCATGGAGGCGCGATTTGGGAAGAGATCCAGTCAGAAGTGATGTAGATGGTCAAAATTTACATAAACCCCGCCCCCGAGAACACTCATCAAAGGGGGCGGGGCCATGTTGTGCTGCTTTAGAGAAGAGGAAGAGTTGTTGTAGTCGAGTGTTGCTGATGCCGTCATTTTACGCCGGACTGCTTCACAAACGAGGGTCGATTCAAGGAAAAAAGATGAACGTGACGACACATGCTAGTGATGAGTTGATCAACTCCACAGCAACTACATCAATTTATCCACTAACCGTTCAGAAACTTCTTCCTGAGTCTCTCCATCAGTTTGAACACTTTCCTCATTTTGTCTGCGTGAGATTCTCCAGCTTTGTTGTTGTTGAGCTGTTAAAGCTCCGCCCTCTTCTGGAGCAGCAGCTCATTTGCATTTAAAGGGACGGCGTGTTTTTGCTCACACCCAAATAGAGGTGAATTTGACAAGCGACAATAAATGATCTGAGCTGAAACTTCACTGGAGACACCAGAGACTGATATCAGATCTTATAAAAGGAGAATTATAGGTCCCTTTTAAAAAGGATGAATTAAATTTAATTTATGCTTGAAAGAATAAAGAATGATGTATGCATATATCTTCTCTTTGGTTTTATTTAATTTTAAGGTAAAGACCTGCTAAATGCCACAGCAGTGGAACGGTTAACAGGTTAATAGATGTTTTCTCCAGGAGTATAGAACGGGTTTGGACATTTGAGAGAAATCCTTACAGTTTAACTGAACCCATCAGATTTCAGACGAGTGTTCACTGTTGTCCAGAGGAGAACTGACCCCGACTAAGCCTGGTTTCTCCCAAGGTTTTTTTCTCCATTTGTTGGAGTTTTGGTCCTTTGGCTTGCTGAAGTTGGGGACACTTGCTTGATATTCAGCAGTGTTTTTGATATGCCGGACGATTACATCACTGTTAACGTCACTAATAACTATTGATCTTTGCAACGGAATGAATCAATAATATACAGAATAAGCTGGAAAATGACTCCATTTTCTCTGGGAGCTGCTGTGCAGACAAAATTATTACCAATTATTAATGTAAAGCTGCTTTGCCACAATTTGCATTGTAAAAAGCGCTATATAAATAAAGGTCAAGTCCAGTCATCTTCATTTATATAGTGCTTTTTACAATGCAAATTGTGGCAAAGCAGCTTTACATTAATAATTGACAAATAATTTGGTAAGCTGACTTGATGAGTAAAACAATCCAGATTACTAAAATATGACAAAAACTTAAATGGCATTTTAGACTATGACTAAAACCCGATCAAAATGAACAGCGGTCAGATGGTTTCCCTCACTGGCCGGACTCTGTTGTCTCTCTGGGGTCGGGGGAGGCAGGGTGACTCCACACACCCGGGTGAGAACGAGTCTTCCCGCGGCCCACCTCCCGCTCATCTACAACACAAAACAGCAGCTCACATCACACCTGCGTCACTGATCGCCTCTCGCCAGAAACTCATGGTTGCCTTGAGGTGGGGGATTTTCTTTCACTTTTACTGTGCTGTTGTGCAGACGGATGGCGGGCTGATTCATTAAGAGAAAGACTTGATGACAAGACTTACAGTAGCACAAACACAAAATATGAAACAGCTCCGCAATACAAGCCTGGAGCCCAATGTGATGAGTCCCAAAACTGAGAGACATGAAGAAGGAGGAGTTTTCAAAGAAATCCTGGCTCGTTTTCCTGCGCTTTATGAAAATCGCCACAGATCCGCATTTCAAATCAACCAGAGATCCCCAGCTCAAATTTTTTGGATCTTATTCATATTTTTCTGTACAAAGACAAACATAAAGAGTGATGAAAGCCAGAATATTGAATATCACAGATGTATATTTACTTTTTTTTTGTTCACCTGAGATTTGGAGCCAAATTAGAGGAGTGTAAAAATGAGTTTATACAGATGTCAGCATCATTATTTTATTTTCACACAGAGATTAATAGATCTATTAGTAAAATCTGTTCACTTTATCAATCTTTCTTTAGTTATAATCCAACAGTGACAGTTCAAAAAAGCACTTCTTGTGTTTTTTTTGCCTGAAGTTCTCAAGAAGTATTAAAGTTCTTTTATAAAAATATTCTTTTATATTCTGGTTCTTAACAAATTTTCCTTTTCGCATCTTCATCTTAAAGCACATTTCCAGTGGTCAAAGACTAAATGTGTGTCACTTTGCATATAGATCTTACTTTTATTTTAAAGAGGAACATCTGAAGAACATATAATGTTAAAACTAGAAACGTATCTCATGTTTTTCTATCGCCACAGTCGTATAAAACCTCCCAAAACACTCCTTTTCCTAAGTTGTCAAGCCTGTAACTCGAAAAGTGTTCAAGATATTTTAAAATCCTTCTAGATGATGAGATTGAACCCAATCTCTGTGTAAAAATAAAATAACGATGCTGCCAGTTAATTTCGGCTCCAAATCTCAGATGAAGATTGTCATTTGAGCCGAGGACGTTTCCAAACTTTGGGTGATTTGACATGACAAATCAACAGGATTATAAGAGGAATATCACCTTTTGCCATCAAACAAAAGACTATCATATGCTAGAAAGAACAGATTATGGAAATCTTTTGCTCAAATTAATAAATCCATGCGCTGCAACATGGTTTTTGTTTCAAGTGTGTTTTATTATTTGATGTGTGTGAGCATCGACCACTCTTAGAAGAGATTCCAACAACAAAGTGACATTGAAGTCGGTTTCCATCTGCCTCACACCTCGATGAAAGTCTTCGTTATCTGAGAAGAATTTGCTCGACAGCCCTGACTTCATGGGCTTGACGTGTTGGAGCACGGCTCGGAGACGTCTCAAACACCTGTCCCCGTCTCTCTCTCCCTCACAGAACAGACACGACCGCACCGATAATTACAGCTATAAACACCTGAGGGCATCCGACGGGTTTTGATAGCTTCCCAAATATTTCCGGCTCCATAAATAACCATGCGCGATTCGTCCGCAGGCACTCGCTTCAAAGACTGGAGAAATGGGGTCTCTTCTCAATGTTTGGATTTAAATACGAGGGCCAACTTGTTGGTCGATTTGGTTTTCGTGCGAGCGTGAATTGACCTTCGGCTCCCGTTTGAGCTTCGCGGTGCGACGGCGAGTGACACGTGTTGATCCGTTTCAGACCCACAACTTACGAGCTTTCCGATCGCGTCTCAGTTGAATTGGCTAAAAGAGGGTGTAATCCGGTGTCTGTTACTTATCGCCGTCGGTCAGAGCCGCTCTGAGTGGATTATGACACAAAAGCTATTGTTTACTCCAAGACTAAAGAACAACGGTTCAAGAGCGAGAGCTTTAACTTCAATTAATCGCTTCGTCTTTGGAAAACAACAACACTTACAACTCGACAAGGGATCCACAGTGATTGAGTAAAATCAGCAGCTTAATCCTTGAATCCACAACAGCTATAATTCATAATCTTCACTTTGAGGACTAAGAACAATCCTCCAATTTGGAAGACCTTACAGTTTGGGTTCTCTGAAGAGAATGAGTTGGGTTCAGACGAACAGAAGACGACTAAAACAGCACAAGTTGTGGCTCGACCACTAATCATAACAGCGTTTCCCGTTCGACATTTAAAGTCCAGAAAAACCTGGAAGATTTCACAGCTGTGCATTCACAAATCTATCATCATCACACCTAATAATGCTCTCAGAGTTTTGTGGCGTTTTGTTTTTGGCAGTATATAGCTGAAATAAGCTCTACATGTGCGAGAACTGGACGTTCGAGCTGTTCAGTTGGGTTTCACAAGCCTAAAATCTGATTCAGTTACTGTTTTTCTTCACTACGGCCACACAAAATAACAGCTTCAGATTCATGACAAATGAGATAATGTCATGCTGCTTCATTATCAAAGTCATCTGTGAGCACTGATGTCCACACATGCACACACAAATCAGTCGCGTAAACCACCACTTGAAGCACGTGTGAAAAAAACAATCATGACAGCGAAACATCACAACGGCGTCTCTGAGAAGATCAGGCACTGCTGAAAGCTGTAACACGTCTGAAGCAATATTTGATCATCATCTGCTGAGCTTAAAGGACCCAAAAATGAAAATTCTGTCAACAGTGTAAATGTGGAGGGCAACACTTTATTTTCAGGTGTTGATTTTTATTTTGTATTGAAGGCTATTTATAATGCCTTATTCTACAGTCTTAATCCTAGCTTAACGACGACCTTACTAATTATTAATAAACAGTAATTAGAAGTTTATTGATAGTTTATATGTGTTCCCAATACTAAAGTGTTAGCAAATCTTCTTTTGTGTTCAGCAGAAACTTTGGAACAACTTTAGAGTGAGTAAATGATGACAGAATTTCATTTTTGGGTGAACTGTCCCTTTAAGATCCGAATGGAACGATTGGAACGGGACTCTCCAGTGCCCTTTTTCTACATCCAAATAATCCAACAAACTACACAAATGTGTGCATCATGACATGAAGCAGCTTTTAAACATCTTCTGTTGAGCTTAAATGGACGGTTCACCCCAAAATTAAACTCATCAAGTTGTTCCAAACCTGTATAAATGAAGTACCGTAGTATTTTTTTTGCCCAAACTATGCAAGTGGTTACAAACAGTATCTTACTTTGTGACACTCAAACATGTTTGGAGCAACTTGATGGCAGAATTTTAATTTTTGGGTGAAATATCCCTTTAAGATACGAATGGAACGATTGGAACGGGACTCTCCAGTGCCCTTTTTCCACATCCAAATAATCCAACAAACTACACAAATGTGTGCATCATGACATGAAGCAGCTTTTACACATCTTCTGTTGAGCTTAAAGGGACGGTTCACCCCAAAATTAAAATCATCACGTTGTTCCAAACCTGTACAAATGTGGAGCATTTTTTTTCCCAAACTATGGAAGTGGTTACAAACAATATCTTACTTTGTGACACTCAAACATGTTTGGAGCAACTTGATGGCAGAATTTTAACCACTTCCACAGTTTAGGGGGAAAAAATGCTTCACGTTTATACACGTTTGGAACGACTTGATGATTTTAATTTTGGGGTGAACTATCCCTTTAAGATCTGAATGGAACGAATGGAACGGGACTCTCCAGTGGCCTCTTTCCACATCCAAATAATACAACAAACTACACAAATGTGTGCATCATGACACCAAAACATCAGCTTTTCTGAAGCAGCTTTTACACATCTTCTGTTGAGCTTAAAGGGACGGTTCACCCAAAAATTAAAATCATCAAGTCGTTCCAATGTTTGTATAAACGTGGAGCATTTTTTTCCCTCCAAACTATGGAAGTGGTTACAAACATTATCTTCCTTTGTGACACTCAAACATGTTTGGAACAACTTGATGTCAGAATTTTAATTTTGGGGTGAACTATCCCTTTAAGATCCGAATGAAACGAATGGAACGGGACTCTCCAGTGGCCTTTTCTTCTACTGTAATTACAGGCCTGTCTCAGCAAACTTCGGAGCGGTTCCCACACACACCTGGACTCCAATGATCACACACGGACGGAGGAAACGTTGCGATGAACTTACAGACGGGGAGACGGGTCCGTTCGGGAGGTACGGCTCCGGCAGCATCAGGAACGGGTATCCAGAATACGGTGCTTTATACATTCCACCATCTTGATGTTTGGGCACTTGAAGGGAGAAAACAAGACAGAAGAACTTCAGAGGTCTCGCTACAGTATTTACAGACGCTTTTTTACAGATTCCCTTCAAAGCGGTTTCGGTTCTGAAGCACAAATAACGGAAACAGATCAGACATGTTCGAGAGGCACAAAAATAAATGAGTCAACAGCGTATTTAATGATGCCGATTTCAGGTTTTCCCCGAGAAAAGTCCATGGGTTGCATATCAGACCTAGACGAGAGTTTTGAGTTCTCCCTATTAAAGATGCTTTTAAATCAAATTTATGCATCAAAGAAATGCTATTTGGTCTCCAGAAGCAAAGCCACAAGCACAGATTTGTGAAAATAAAGTCACACGCAGAGTTGCTTGAAGATAAAAGTGATGCACACTAAAAAAACTAATAATAAAACAAAGAAAAAGTCCCATTTGTGAGTGTGTGTGCGAGTGTGTGTGAGGCTCACCGTCGTCCAGATGTTCTCGTTTATCGCTGTAGATCCTCTGATCCTCCTGCTGTCCTCTTCTGATCACCTGCTCATCACAAACACACTTTATTTCACGCACAACAACATCATCTGCGTACACACGCACGCGCTCCGGGCGCGCTCTTACCGCAGAGTTGGAGTTCTGGCTGATCTCGGACTCGCTGACCAGAGATGATTTGAGATCGGCCAGGTCGCTCTCCGTGAACGCGCTCTCGCGGATCTTCTCCTCGTGATCTCCTTCATCTTTAAACGCGATCATCTCATCGTTCGCCCCGAGATCATCTCCCCCTCCACCGTTCAGCTGCGGCATATTCACGCGCTCGAGCGAACTTTATCAATGTACTTTTTGATTTGTTGTCGTCGCCGTTTTCCGCGCTCGGATGAGCGTTCGAGACTCGCGCGAGGGAGGAAAAGTTCTTTATGCTGTGACGATCCGCGCGACTTGAAAGTAACAAACAGTCGAGCTTTAGAACAGCGGAGATCAAAGGGACCGACGCGTGATTGACAGCTACAATGAGCCGAGGGGGGGTCCGCTCTTAAAGGAACACGACACGCTGTTGAGTTTCAGGGAGATCTGTACAAAATACACGAAATTTAATATTCACACACAAATGATGATTTAAAGAGGCAAGCCTTGGAGCGATCGATCAATACCGTCTCGATTACTAACAGACATGGGCTTCGCTGGCAACTTACTGACGTACAAAGTGAGAATTATTGCGTAAAAGAAGGAAATCAAAGAGATTATGGTCTTTTTTTTGCGATGAGCAATAAACAAACAGGAAGAGCTTCAGTTTACCTTGAGAAGAGTCCCGTTTCTTGAAGTTATTTTTTGTTTGTTTTATTGGCAAAACATTTACATAAAACAAGGTATTTGATGCTTAGTTAGAAATATGCAGTAAACGTAGTTTTTTTATTTAATTTATATAATATTTATTTTATTATAAATTTATGTATATATAATTTTCATATAAAACATTCATTCATTTATTCAGGAAACAACCTTTCCATCAACATACACCTGTACTCTAAAAACTGCTGGCTGACAAATAACTCAAGTGAAATGTGGACAAGCGATTGGGTTGATTTGACCCAGCTGTTGGGTTAAATGTTTGACCCAGTTTTTTTTTATTGTATTGCTCGCTTAAAATGAACCCAAACAAGGTTGAAAATAATTAATTATTAGTATGTTTAATAAATGGCATTAGCAAGTTTAATAAATAATAATTACATAATAAACATTTATTAAATTGCTCATTCGTAAATGTTCACCCTTGTTGTTTCTAGTAATTATGTGTCTGATTTTTTATTTCCAACACACACACTCTAAAAATGCTGGGTTAAAAACAACCCAAGTTGGGTTGAAAATGAACAAACCCAGTGATTGGGTTAAATGTTTGACCCAGCCTGCTGGGTAGTTTTATTAAACTCAAATATTGTTTAAAAACGACTATATGTCTGTCTTAAAATGAACCCAAAATATGTTGGAAATTAAAAATCAGACACATAATTATTAGAGCAAACAATAGTAATAAAAAAGTGAACATTTATTAATAAGTCATTAAATAAATGTTTATTGTTTAATTTAATTATTAATTTTATCAGTTTTTTCTATCTATCTATCAAAACTTCTAAAGTGAAACTTAAACTATTTCAAACTTAAAACTACTTCAAATTTTCCGGCATTTATTAATAAATGTTCATTTTCAGCATGTTTTGGATTCATTTTAATTTTTAAACAATAGTTGGGTTAAATAAAACTGCTTGGACAAACATTTAACCCAACCACTGGGTTAAAACAACGTCTTAGAGTGTTTAAACCAACAGGGTCAGTTCCATTCAACTCATTATAAGTTACTACACAAAACAATGGCATATTAGAATTCCCCAAACGACACACTTATGAAAAGTATGAAATTGTTTGTGAAATACTGAGCCATCACCTTCTTGTGCATGACTTATTTTTTAGTTTTGACTCTTTCAGTGCTGAGTTTTAATGGAGAAATAATGATGCCTTCCTTCCCATGCTGTGCAATAATATTTGAGTACAGTTACTGTCATGAACTACAGCTGGGAATAAGAATTAAACACAAACAAAAATGTGTCTAGTATTTGCATAAGGCTGCATATTTATACAATATCTTCCATGCATATTAATAAATGGATTAAAAATGGCCTGTTTAATGCATGCAAATCTAAATTATAAATGAGACCTTGTTTATTTGCCTTGATTAAATATAGACAGCTGCTTATCATGGAAGCCGTTTTTCTACACCATTTTCCTAATGATTTCTCAATGTTTTCCATCCTGAGCTCATATTTGCATGCTTCCAGACGGATGGAAGTCAGGTTTATGTTCTAGATTTAGGGATTTGTTCCTCAGCTGGCCTAGATCATTTCTTTATCTTCAGCATTTGTCTTTTGCACAGACATTGTGTGACTTCAAATGTCAGAGTATAATTTACCATTTTCGAAGCCACAGGGCAGGAAACGCGGCGCTGACACGTTCACGGTGCGAAACTACATGTTTTTCTACATGTTTGCATTGAATTAAGTGTCTGTCGGTTGATCGTGATAAGCAATAAGATATGATGACGGCAGATGTCTCGAAATAATCTTTACTGAGACATAATGATTTTCGTTTGAGCGAGACCTTTCCAAAGCCTGGAATGAGAAACCAGAGATAGAAGAAACTCAAGCACTTTCCACACAAAAATACTGGGTTAAAAATAACTCAAGTTGGGTTAAATATGACAAACCCAGCGATTGGGTTATTTTAAACATATACTACATACATATATTAAACATATTAATAAATGTTAATTTACAAAATAGTTTGTAAATTAATCAAGCAATACAGTCATTTTTAAACAATAATTGAGCGAACATTTAACCCAACCACTGGGTTAAAACAACCCAATTGCTGGGTTTGTCCATTTTCAACCCAACTTGGGTTGTTTTTAAATTCAGCATTAATGGAGTGTGTATTAAATTGCTTATTAATGTTCTTGATTGTTGCCTGTAGTAATTATATCTCATGTTTAATTTCCAACATATTTCGGGTTCATTTTAACACAGACATATAGTCATTTTTAAACAATTGTTGGGTTACATAACACTACCCAGCAGGTTGGGTCAAACATTTAACCCAACCACTGGGTCAAAACAACCCAATCTTTGAGTTTATCCATTTCAACCCTGCATTTGTTTTTATTAGAGTGCATGCTTGTTATTATTTAATTATTATTAATTAAACTTGTCAATAAATGTTCACTTATTAAACATAATAATTGTTTTTTGGGGTTCATTTTAAACAAGCAATATAGTCATTTTTAAACAATTGTTGGGTTACATAAAACTACCCAGCAGGTTGGGCAAACATTTAACCCAACCACTGAGTTTATCCATTTTCAACCCAAGTGCATGCTTATTATTATTTACTTATTATTGATTAAACTTGTCAATAAATGTTCACTTATTAAACATCATAATGTTTTTTTGGGTTCATTTTAAGAAAGCAATATAGTCATTTTTAAACAAAAACTGAGTTAAATAACACTACCCAGCAGGCTGGGTCAAACATTTAACCCAAGCACTGGGTCAAAACAACCCAATCTTGGAGTTTGTCCATTTTCAACCCTGCATTTTTTTAGAGTGCATGCTTATTATTATTTAATTATTATTGATTAAACTTGTCAATAAATGTTCAATTATTAAACATAATAATTGTTTTTTTTGGGTTCATTTTAAGCAAGCAATATAGTAATTTTTAAACAAGAACTGAGTTAAATAAAACTACCCAGCAGGCTGGGTCAAACATTTAACCCAACCACTGGGTCAAAACAACCCAATCTTTGAGTTTATCCATTTTCAACCCTGCATTTGTTTTTATTAGAGTGCATGCTTATTATTATTTAATTAATATTGATTAAACTTGTCAATAAATGTTTACTTATTAAACATAATAATTGTTTTTTGGGGGGGTTCATTTTAAGCAAGCAATATAGTCATTTTTAAACAAAAACTAAGTTAAATAACACTACCCAGCAGGCTGGGTCAAACATTTAACCCAAGCACTGGGTCAAAACAACCCAATCTTGGAGTTTGTCCATTTCCAGCCCAGCGTTGGAGCAGAACAACACCAGGCAGCGTTTCAAGCTTTGATGGTTTCCAGGATAAATGCAGCTCCTAAAAATTATATACCGTGCTTCCTAAATAATCTCCAGGCGCATTTAAGCAGCAAACTAATTAAATCACGTCCTCTAACTGAGGTCGAGCCACAGTTTAACTCGAGCCACTTGTGAGTGTTTGTCGGCCGCGCCCTTCGAGCGACGGTCAGCGCGTTCGCTCGCCATTATTAAGAAACATGACGATTTTATCGAAGATCTCGAGACCGGCGGCGGGCATGTCCAACATGGCGCTCGTGTGTCACGTGACCGGTGTTGTCGATGAACTTCGCGTGTTCGGGTCGCGTGCCCTCCGCGGCTCAGGAGAGACCTGTTGTTGTAATCGCTCTCTTTCTCTCTCTCTGGCAGGAAACAAAGGGGCTTGTTAATGCAGAGACTTGCCTGAGCCTTTGATGTGAAGCAACCATTCAAGCCTCCCTGCCTCACTCACACACACTAACCGATATACGACACGCACACGCTCATCTGCACACGCGTGCACAACACATTAATGAAAAAGCATAATCTTTCTGCCTTCTGCCTGCAAACCGACTCGGGGCTTCTATTTTAAGATGCGCGAGATTCGATCGGCGTGCAAAAACGTGCTGCACTTCTGCAGGTTTTACCTCAGTGGAAAGTTCAGTTTACAAATGTGACTTCGCGTTCATTCACTTCATCGTTCTGCAACATTATTTTCCATCCAATCTCATTGTTTTTCCACTTGCTTTGTCTCTCATTGTTTTGTTTTTGTTTAGGGTTTCATTTGACATCAGGTGCTTCATAACGACTGCCCTTCATTATATTTTTTTATTACAAATTATAATTATGTTGACTGAAATACCAAAACCCTTTATTGTATAAGAAGACATCTGAAATGTATGACAATCACCATGACTTGTAAACCCGACAAAATGCAACCAAGAAATACTGTATTAGTGACATTTGATGTTATTTTGCAGTCCTTACATGCTCAATTACGGGATTAGTATTATTTGCATTTAGCATTATTCTTCTTCTGCTGTTCAGGAACCCATCCAAACCTGAGAACGGAAAGCGGTGGCTTGAAATAAAACGTTTTTTTTTTTAGCACTTGAAGCCTTTTGAAATAACACACATTTTACTATGTGAGAGTGTCATTACACACTATTGAAGCAGAAGTGTAAGTCAGGGAATGTGCTTCCTTAATGTACAGTAATGCAGTGTATTCAACTGTCATATTGTTCACCACAAAATTGTCAGAATCACAATGAGCAAAATGTTATTTCCATGATTTGTTATCGCAACATTTTTTTTTGTCAAATCAACTTAGATAATGAATGTGGTTCAGATGACATAATATTTTGAGTTTCTGTTGACTCTGTTGATTAAACCAATTGCCATCATTGTATTAATTTCAATGAACTCAAAATTGTAAGGCGATCAGCTAACTTACTTTTTTTTTTTACCCAGGTCCTGGGTCAGACGTAACAACCCAGCGTTTGGGTAGTTTTTGTGTTACACAGATCCTGGGTCAGACGTAACAACCCAGCGTTTGGGTCGTTTTTGTGTTACACAGATCCTGGGTCAGACGTAACAACCCAGCGTTTGGGTAGTTTTTGTGTTACACAGATCCTGGGTCAGATGTAACGACCCAGCGTTTGGGTAGTTTTTGTGTTACACAGATCCTGGGTCAGACGTAACAACCCAGTGTTTGGGTAGTTTTTGTGTTACACAGATCCTGGGTCAGACGTAACAACCCAGTGTTTGGGTAGTTTATTTGGTACACAGATCCTGGGTCAGATGTAACAACCCAGCGTTTGGGTAGTTTATGTGTTACACAGATCCTGGGTCGGACGTAACAACCCAGCGTTTGGGTAGTTTTTGTGTTACACTGATCCTGGGTCAGACGTAACAACCCAGCGTTTGGGTAGTTTTTGTGTTACTCAGATCCTGGGTCAGACGTAACAACCCAGCGTTTGGGTAGTTTTTGTGTTACACAGATCCTGGGTCGGACGTAACAACCCAGCGTTTGGGTAGTTTTTGTGTTACACAGATCCTGGGTCAGACGTAACAACCCAGCGTTTGGGTAGTTTTTGTGTTACACAGATCCTGGGTCAGATGTAACGACCCAGCGTTTGGGTAGTTTTTGTGTTACTCAGATCCTGGGTCGGACGTAACAACCCAGCGTTTGGGTAGTTTTTGTGTTACACTGATCCTGGGTCAGACGTAACAACCCAGCGTTTGGGTAGTTTTTGTGTTACACTGATCCTGGGTCAGACGTAACAACCCAGCGTTTGGGTAGTTTTTGTGTTACACAGATCCTGGGTCGGACGTAACAACCCAGCGTTTGGGTAGTTTTTGTGTTACACAGATCCTGGGTCGGACGTAACAACCCAGTGTTTGGGTAGTTTTTGTGTTACCCAGCTCCTGGGTCAGACGTAACAACCCAGCGTTTGGGTAGTTTTTGTGTTACTCAGATCCTGGGTCAGACGTAACAACCCAGTGTTTGGGTAGTTTTTGTGTTACTCAGATCCTGGGTCAGACGTAACAACCCAGCGTTTGGGTAGTTTTTGTGTTACACAGATCCTGGGTCGGACGTAACAACCCAGCGTTTGGGTAGTTTTTGTGTTACTCAGATCCTGGGTCAGACGTAACAACCCAGCGTTTGGGTAGTTTTTGTGTTACACAGATCCTGGGTCAGACGTAACAACCCAGCGTTTGGGTAGTTTTTGTGTTACTCAGATCCTGGGTCAGACGTAACAACCCAGTGTTTGGGTAGTTTTTGTGTTACACAGATCCTGGGTCAGACGTAACAACCCAGTGTTTGGGTAGTTTTTGTGTTACACAGATCCTGGGTCAGACGTATTAACCCAGGTGTTGAGTTATTTAAGTTTAGATAATTTAAGATAATCTGTAAACATAAATTCATGTATGAAGTTAGTACTGTAGTAAAAATGAATCAACCCATTATGTTGAACCCAGTTCTGTTCTATATTTACCCAGATCTTGGTTTCTCAATGACTTGCTTTTTTGAAACAAACCAAAATGCAGAAATAATTTCAGTGCTCTGTTGTTTTTACAGTGAACACTTTCTGCATAAACTAATATCAGTATCTGTTTGACAGCAGAAATGAGATGTTTCATCACTCATTTCCATCATCTTCAGCCAATCAATCCCTCTTCTTATCCAGATCTTCAGTATCTCTATAGACTCATAGTGTCTGTAACACCTTGTGATTCTCTGGGTTCATCAGAAACACACACACACATGAATCTATGAAGTCTCGTGACTGAAGTATTCCCGTGTCATTATGGCTATATGCAGCATGCATGTGCTTTTATAAGTGTTCATTAAAGCATGTTTGAGCTTGATAGAGACACCATGATCAACAAACTTTTTTTGTAACCCAACAATGAAAAAATCCCTTCAGGTTTATTTTTAGTGAACTCGTTCTGTTTCAGTTCAGACACACATGAGCTCATTTCATATCAGTTCAATATGCATACATAATTCACATTAAAATGAAACAGATGTTAGCATGTGAGACTGTGAAACATGTTCTGATATTGTCCATGTTTATGGTTTTATCATATCCATTGTTTTGTTTTGAGTTTTAGTAGAGTTGCATTATTAATTTTGTTGTACATTATACTCTAAAAAAATGATGGGTTAAAAATAACCCAAGTTGGGTTGAAAATGAACAACCTGCTGGGTAGTTTTATTTAACTCAACTATTGTTAAAAAATGACTGTATTTCTTGCTGAAAATGAACCCAAAATATGTTTGAAATGAACATTTATTAATAATAATTAAAAAATGAACATTTATTAAATTTCTTGTTAATAAATGTTCACCTTTTCATTATTATTGTTGTCTCTTGTAATTATGAGTCTGATTTTGGGTTCATTTTAAGCCAGACATACAGTCATTTTTAACATTTCAAACATTTAACCCAACCAGCTGGGTTAAAAAAACCTATCACTGGGTTTGTCCATTTTCAACCCAACTTGGGTTGTTTTTAACCCAGTATTTTTTTTAGAGGCATTCAGTTCAATTGAATTCAATTTCATTTCATTCAATGTGTTTTTCAAATAATTGAATGCATTTAAATTAAAAATAGAAAAACGGAATTAACATTCTGACAGAACTTCATGGCCAGTGCTTAATAATGAATTAATATGTACGGTAATTGTTTTAAATTTATTAATAATTCGTCTATTTTTTTACATGTTTTTTTCTTTCTTTTTTGCATCCAAATCCACAGTTATTCATTTAAAAATGAATGTTACTGTACACCAAAAGAGTGTTTTCACAGCAACAGAACCCCTTTTTTCGTGAAGAACATTTTGATCATCTAGAGAACTTCAGTGTGATGGAAAGCTTCTGTGTTCTTAAGAGTGTAAAACACACGGTTGTGCGATTCTGAAGAATGAACGGCAGCGGTGCGATCTGATTGGCTGCATTAATTGTCCCGGAGGAGCTGTGATTGGCCGTGTGGAGCTGGTGTGGTGTGTTTGTAGTGGTGAGAGGGCGGTGGAGCTTCGACTTGATGTTTAACAGCGGCTTTGGGGCCAGTGTTTCCATAGCACCAGGACACTGATGTGGCATTGGACAGGATGTAGATTCTTATGATGGATAACTGTTTAGATCTTTGAGTGAACTCAAACCACCGTGTGTGTGTGTGTGTGTGTGTGTGTGTGTGTGATAGTCAGAGCTGAACAGCTTAACAAATAACAGACTAAATGATGTCTTCTTTAAAATGTCCAGAATGCAGAAATTTAGGTTGAGGGTTTTCGTGGATTGAAAATATCACAATTAAAACAGCAGAAGTTATTGGAAAGTCCCCGTAGCGTCAGAGGAAAACACTCGTGTGTGAACACGTCCGCGAGCGTGTGTGTGTGTGTGTGTGTGTGTGTGTGTGTGTGTGTGTGTGTGTGACTGGAGTCAGAAGTGTTTCTGTCATTTCAGAAGAGTCTCAACAATTACCAGCAATAATAAAACAAATGATTTGAATGAATCATTAATGATTTTAATAAAACTCATATGGAAATGTGTAGAAAACAGTAACACAAAGTTGTAAAATTCTTGTTTATTTTTACTGTGCTTTCAGTTCTTTAACAGAGTGACTCTCTAATTTTTAATTAGTAACTTTGTATCACTTTTGTAATTTCAGATTGTACAACAAAAGTTTCAGGTTTTGAAAGTAGAGTAGATATACTATTTTTTTAGAAAACTTTCATTTTAAATCGTTTTTTCTTCAAATAGTTTTTCACGAACAAGCACAAAATCTTTATGTTTGAAGGACAATACTTCAGTAATATATTTACAACCATGTCAGCATAAAACACGGTAAAAAAAAAGAATTTGTAAGTTGCCTGGCTGCCTCAAAATTTTGAGTTCATTAAAATTGAAAAAATTGAGTTAATACAATGATCAACCGAAACTCAAATGCTATCTGAACCACATTCATTAAGTGATATGATCAATAAGTTATTACAACATATCAGAATGAACTCATTAGAATAATTTAAGGAATTAATTTAGTAAAAAACTAGTAAAAAAACAGTAATTTAAAAAAAAAAGGTCAGTTTAATGCAGTTTAAGTTGAAATGACTTAAGTTGATTGGACTTGTTTTTTCCGTTGATACAGTCTGTTCATTTTCATCTGTCAGTGAGGAAAGTAAACATATGGTCAAATGATATTCATCTTTTATGAATCATTTTCTTAGATAAGTTAATTTACTGAAGGCTACCAGGAAAGCGATAACGTTTAATAAAGGGATATTTCACCCAAAAATAAAATTACCCCATGATTTACTCACCCTCAAGCCATCCCATATGACGATCTTTCAGACGAACATGATCGGAGATATATTCAAAAATATCCCGGCTCTTCCAAGACTTATAATGGGAGTGAATGGGGCTCACCATTTTGAAGCCCAAAATAAATGCATCCATCCATCATGAAAGTAATCCAGGGGAAGGGCTTCTGAAGAGCTGTGACGCGTTTTTGTAAGAAAAATAACCTTATTTAAAATGTTATAAACTATAATAAGTAGTTTCCGGCAGACAGCCGTACGCATCGAGTTTCGCCGGAAGAGTGACCTCTGACCCGACACACGGCGTATTGACGAATTTAGAGCAAAACGAAACACCGGTCACAAATTAGACGTCTAAAATGAGAATTTTTAAAGAGAAATGAGTTTGTTGCACAGCATTATTTGTTTGAACCACAAGACACATCTAACTTTATGATTCTCCTGCATCACAGGTCAGAGGTCACTCTTTCTCGGAAGCTAATTATAGTTTATAAAGTTATAAATATGGATATTTTTCTAGAATGCTTTTTATTACCCGCCTGGAGTCGTATATCGACTACTTTTATGACTTTTACTTTTATTATAAAAATAAAACAATGCAAATTTTACAAAATGTCACATTAAAAAGTGTAAAAGTCACTCATTTTTGTGAAGTAAAACTGTCCAACAGCGAAGTTATCTCTCTTGCCTCCCCTGATCCCATTGAGTTTTAACAGACGCCCTAATGCGTGCGCTGTGATTGGATATGATCGGTTCTGATCGGTTCTGATTGGTTTGTTCATAAATCCCGCCTCTTTGTTTGATGACTGCTGAAAATAAGTTGACTATTAAAAAGAAAAGCTGAACATTCGTTCACAAATAATATGTATTTTTTTTAAATTGAATTTAATTGAATAAAAAAAATACTGTCTAGTTATTACTTTGGAGTAAATGTAAAATGCATAAAAACGCTAACTTGATGAAATGTATACTTGTTTTTAATAAATAGATTATAACCAGGGCTGGGTCGGTTACTTTTAAAATGTATTTCACTACAGATTACAAAATACATGCTTTAAAAAGTCATTTGTAACGTATTTCGTTACATTACTCACGTTTAGTAACTTAATCTAAATACTTTAGAATACTTTGGAATACTAATAATTATGTATCACACACAAAAAAAGGTCATTGTGAGTTTTTATCTCACAATTCTGACTTTTTTCTCAGAATTGCATGATATAAAATTGCAATTGTTATAAAGTTATAAAGTCAAAATTATGAGACAAACTCACAATATTGAGAAAAGTCAGAATTATGAGATATAAACTCACAATATTGAGAAAAGTCAGAATTATGAGATATAAACTCACAATATTGAGAAAAGTCAGAATTATGAGATATAAACTCGCAATATTGAGAAAAGTCAGAATTATGAGATATAAACTCACAATATTGAGAAAAGTCAAAATTATGAGATATAAACTCGCAATATTGAGAAAAGTCAGAATTATGAGATATAAACTCACAATATTGAGAAAAGTCAGAATTATGAGATATAAACTCGCAATATTGAGAAAAGTCAGAATTATGAGATATAAACTCACAATATTGAGAAAAGTCAAAATTATGAGATATAAACTCGCAATATTGAGAAAAGTCAGAATTATGAGATATAAACTCACAATATTGAGAAAAGTCAGAATTATGAGATATAAACTCACAATATTGAGAAAAGTCAGAATTATGAGATATAAACTCGCAATATTGAGAAAAGTCAGAATTATGAGATATAAACTCACAATATTGAGAAAAGTCAGAATTATGAGATATAAACTCACAATATTGAGAAAAGTCAGAATTATGAGATATAAACTCACAATATTGAGAAAAGTCAGAATTATGAGATATAAACTCACAATATTGAGAAAAGTCAGAATTATGAGATATAAACTCGCAATTGCCAGGAAAAAAGTTGAATTGTCAGATAAAAAGCTGCAATTACCTTTTTTACCAACTGTCGCAAAACATGAAAACAGTCGTGGATCATCCAGTAATGTTACATTAATGTTTAAATGACATTAAAACTCAAAGTAATCACTTTGGTAATCTAAAACACTTTTCAGATGTAACTGTAATCTCATTACCACCCATTTAAAATGTAACTGTAATGAAATACAGTGACTCAAATGTTGTATTTTAAATACGAAACTAAGTTACTTGTATTTCGTTACTCCCAAATATTAAGTGTTAATAATTTTAAGTTAATTAAGTGTAAGAGACACATAAATTCACATTATATATATAAAAATGTGAGTACTTTGCCTCATTTTAAAACACCAGTGACACACATAAATATAAATGAACTCATTTGTAATTGTGTCAAATCTCTCTCCAGTACGCAGGACGATGCGAAGGAAGCAAAAATAAATCCTTTAAAACGGCAAAAGCTTTGTAAAGAAAGGCATGTGTGTTAATTCACGCACCCTCGATTACATTTGACATTTATTAATAATCCAGTTATAAACCATCAGGCTGTAAGACGAGAAGCTGGAACCCAGCGCTATTGTCAAAGAACAAGAGTAAATCTACTGAAATCCTGCTCCAGTGTTCATGCTTGATTTATTTTTATGCTCTTTGTGAATGTTGGGAAACATGGGAGTTTCATGGAGATTGTCAGGATCGCTTCATACAAACAACAACCTTAAACCCATAAAGAAGAAGAGAAAATGATGTCTTGTTTTCTCACAGTTTCAGAGTTGTGTCTGTTTCAGTGTCACAGAACAAACCTGGATATGACTGACCCCTTTAGGTTCAGCGCAGGAACGTCAGACTGAACAACCGCAGCGTCGATGAGGAAAAGAATCAACCCTTATTTATCTCTTTATCTGACTGTGTCCTTGTTACAATACTGGGTTAAAACAACTCAAGTTGGGTTAAAAACGGACAAACCCAGCGATTGGGTTAAATATTCAACCCAACCTCCTGGGTAGTTTTATATTTTAACTCAACTATTGTTTAAAAATGATTGTATTTCTTGCTTTAAATGAACATGTTGGACATGAACATTTATTGATAAGTTTAATAAATAATAATTAAACAATAAACATTTATTTAATTACTTGTTAATAAATGTTCAACTTTTCATTATTATTGTTTCCTCTAGTAATTATGTGTCTGATTTTTCATTTCCGACACATTTTGGGTTCATTTTAATGATTTTTAAACAATAGTTGAGTAAAATAAAATTACCCAGCAGGTTGATAAAACATTTAACCCAACCAGCTGGGTTAAAAACGTCCATTTTTAACCCAACTTGGGTTGTTTTTAACCCTGCATTTTTTTTGTACAGTGTTATCATAGTAATAACTATAAATGATGCATAATTACATGCAACTAAACCAAACCCTAGTTATGAATATTACTCAGTATTTGAATGTGTAATTACTCTGTAACGAGGTCACCTTAAAATAAAGGGTTACACTGTATTTTAAGGCGTCAGTATTACAGTGTAATTATACATTTAAGTACTGAGTAATGACATTTAACTACATGTACTTACTGTAGGGTTAGGGTTAGGATGAGGGTTTGGTTTAGGGTTAATTGCATGTAATTATGCATAATTACATACATAGTAAATACATGTAACATGTGTAACAATGACACTGTAAAATAAAGTGTTACCAAATAAAGTGTAATCAAACCCTTTAAGCCAAACTGAGCTCATAGTACTTTCATGTTTAACAGGTTATTTCTATGTTTACATGCTTTTTCATTCAAATAAATATGATTTAAAACAATAATAATGAAATAAGACGACGGAACCTTACAGATTCCACGAGGATCGTCAGACGAATACAAGGTTGTTGAATCAACGTTAAACTAACGTCAATTGAGTTATTAAGAGCTCTGATCTTTTGATTACACACTTTATTTTGATGCTCCACTTTAGAAATGTTACAAGTAACGTTGTAACTACATGTCATTAGAGACTGTTTAGGGTTCGGGTTAGTAGAATAAGTTGACATGTAGTTACAAAGTTACTTGTAGTCAGTAGAAGCAAGTGTAGCAGAAATCAGCAGTGTGTTGATGCTCTGATGAGAGACCGCTGACGTGAGGACTGTTGAGATGAATCAGAGACTTCTAGAAGACACTGACGGCTCATTCTTTTGTCCTACATTTACATCTTCTATCGGAGAAACAAATGAGAGCAAGGAAGGAATGAAATTAAAATTGTAAATGTTTTTTTAATTAAGGTGAGACACCCTGAATAGAGTAAACTCACAGAGTTCATCACACTTCTCCAGCTGATTGATCACTTTAACAACTGAAATCATCCTTGTATTACAGGTTTTCTGAAATGTTTAACTATTCAAATGATGCATTATATTATTAAATATGAACTAATTTGCATACATTTCCAGAACAGAAATCTAACTTTGGATAAACCCAGGTTCAAAATACTGACATGTTAAAGGTTTTATGGAGGGGATTTTGGATTTATCCTTTATCACAAATACTGTCAACAGACAGAAAAAAAGCATTTTCACCATGTTTTTAGGAATATAAACCAGACAAATGATATATGAACAAACCTTCAGAATGTAGGGTGCAATAAAATAAAAAAATAAAAAAATAAAATAAAATAAAATAATAAAATAAAATAAAAAATAAACAAAATGAAATAAAATAAAATAATAAAATATAATATAATATAATATAATATAATATAATATAATAATAAAATAAAATAAAAAATAAACAAAATGAAATAAAATAAAATAAAAATACTAAAGTGTATTTTGGAATTTTTTTTTCTTTACTAGTCTGAAACATAACTTTATAAAAAACCAAAGAGTCTAAAGTCTGAAAACTGACCAGTGCGTGAAAAAAAAACAACTTTTTTTGCCTTTAGTGTTTTTACAAAGTTAATATATTTTAAATGAACTAAATTGCAACTTCATTATTACAAACGTGTCATATTTACATATAGGCTATTCGTAAATACATGATACTGGTTTCAGTAGAAATAACTTTACATTTACATTTTTTTACATTTACATTTTTTACATTTTTTTTACATTTTTTTTACATTTTTACATTTTTTTTTACATTACATTAACTTTTAAAGTATAATTTATTTGACCATAAAAGCTTGTCAACCCGATGTCAAAGACAACAGAAGTCATTATGAAGTGACACATATGGTCCTCAAGTGGCTCAGAAAGCACTTTAAAGCTCAGCTTATTGCATGTAATATTTACTTTAATTTAATTGCAATTAACAGGTTCACTTCACACGTATGCATTTTCTTTTTAATGTCTAAAATCTGAAGCGTGCTTTTATTCACAAGGGATTGTACAGTTTAGGTCGGCTTTGAAATGCTAAAATCTTTTTATAGTGTCTTAATAACACTGCCTGTATATGCATTAAGACATTTACAGTAAGACTGCGGTCCCCGAGACGATCGTACTACGAACTACTGGCGCTAAAAACCACAGGAATATCCAGAAACACTCCACCATCTTGTTTTCCCATGATACCAAATCAAACTCGGAGCGCAGGAAAGTAAATGTACACATGAGTGTGGGAAAACAAATCAACACATTCATTCCCACCATCAATCTTGGGCTGCGGATCAATGCTGGGAACAAACGCTCATCTCCATTTCCACATCATTCACAGTCATCACACCCTCGAAATGCCCGTCACGGGCCGTCTCTCCTTGGCACTGATTACAGACGCCTCATGAAGATGGCGACACAAGGCTCACCACAGAGACATTAGTCCTTCACAATCATCTTTTGATCGGTACGACACGACGCTCGAGCGGAAGCGGTTCATTAAAAGCACAGAAGACTTTGTTCGCTCTGTGTATGAAACGAATGACCTCGAATGAGGCAGAGATGATCTCATCTGCTGCATTAGTTCTCGTCCCACATGTTCTCTCGTTTGTTAGTGGCCGTTATGAAGCTCGTTCTCTGCAGAAAAACACCCCGTGTTAAAGTTCAGCGTGTGACCCGAGGCTGCAGGACTCTTTTCATCTTACAGTCTCACAAATAAAGGGTCCAAAAAGAGTTTTGTTTTTTTTACAGCAATGCCATAGAAGAACAATTTTTGGTTCCCCAAAGAACCTTTCAGTGATCAGAGCTCTTCTGAATGAAAATCTCCTGATCATTTTGTCAGCTCACACGTCATCCAAGATGTCTTTCTGTCTTCAGTGGGAAAGAAATGAAGGAAATCATTCCAGGGTTTTTCTCCATATAGTGGACTTCACTGGGGTTCAACGGGTCCAAATGTCAGTTTCAATGCAGCTTCAAAGATCTACATGATCCAGACGAGGAATAAGAGTCTGATCTAGAGAAACCATCACACATTTTATACAAAAATATAGTTTTTAACCACAAATGCTGGTCTTGCACTGCTCTGATGCTCCACACATCACGTCATCATGTTGGAAAGGTCATGTGACTTAGGAGGAAGAACCGATCCAGTGTTTACAAACTGAACATGCAAATATTAAGTCAGACGGCCTTCACAAAAAAGAAACTCTAAAACAATGATGTCGGATGATTGTGAATTTGGAGGAGAAAATGAGATGGATTTTTTCGGTACTTCTGTCTGCATCACATGACCTTTCCAGCGTGATGACGTGATGTGTGGAGCATCAGAGCAGTGCAAGACGAGCATTTGTGGTTAAAAAGTATATAATGTTTATTTTTTGTATAAAATGTGTGATGGTTTCTCTAGATCAGACTCTTATTCCTCGTCTGGATCATGTAGATCTTTGAAGCTGCACTGAAACTGACATTTGGACCCGTTGAACCCCAGTGAAGTCCACTATATGGAGAAAAACCCTGGAATTTTCCACTGAAGACAAAAACATCTCGGATGACATGGGGGTGAGTAAATGATCAGGATATTTTAATCCCGAAGTGAACTAATCCGTTAACAGAAACTTTTTTTTTAGTGTGGAGCACACTTGAATAATCTAAAGAACATTTTTCCCTTTATTTTTACGCGTGTTCACTATATGAAATGATGCTGAGTCAGAGTCACTAAGACAAGTCAGTTCACTCGACTTGGCCATCTTAGAAACGCCTCGTTGAACGGGGAAATATCAAAATATTTGCCAAGCTTTCGATTAACTTACATATACGAAATTGCCAATGAAATCTGAAAAATGTCTCAAAAATGGCATCAAGCTGAATCCTAAGGGCTTTTTACACTGTGGTCATGTGTGGATTTTAAAAAGTAGCTTATTTTTTTTTACCACTTTTTGATTTTTTCTTTTAAAATATACACTGGTTAATAAAGGTCTTGGGGTCTGAAGACCGATTCTTTCCATAAGAGCTTTTTTTTAGCAGCCATGTCTGCTTGATCATTTACAATGTCGTCTGAAAAACAAACGTGTAGAATTTGCATGAAAGAAAAAGTTCATTCAGAAACTACAAAACTGAATTAAGCGTACATGTTTTATAACGACCTTTGCTTGACAAATCATTTTTACTTCACTTTCCACTTTTCTCTGTAATTAAAAATGGCTTTTTTCAAGTAAATCCAGTGTAAGTCTACGTATTAATAGTGAGAATGCGTTTGTCACACAGCAAGACCGTTTAAACCAAACGAGTGAAGACGGAAAAGTATACAGTCAAAGAAACTGAAGACTGCTTCACCACTGCCAGCGCTGCGTTACTATAAGTACATAAAGAAATGCTTCATAATTTATGCATGTGGTGGAAAAGACGAGCTATTTTTGACCAGCACTTCTGCCCTAGATTTGATCGTTGTGTTAATCTCTGCACACGACGTGCTGATGGGGACCGAGTGGAAAATGTTGACGCAATGGTGACGGGTGAGAGTTGAGTGGGTGTTGAAGACCTCCACACAGGCACTTTACCTGGCACTGAGCACTTCCTGTCTGCGCGAGTCTTGAGCAATCTCAGAGACGAGCTCCGCACGGGTACGAGAATGGGCCTGACAACAGACGCATAAACAATAATACAGTAAACGCATGCATTCTGACTCAAGATTCAGATCAAATCACTGACAATGCTTGCCCAACACACTGAGCAGATCAGCTGTTTTCTCAAAGCATTTTGCCAACAGTCGCACATCTTCACGCTCGGTCGGGTCTGATAATCATCTTTCTCGCTAGAAGCAAAACATAAGACAACAGAACAAAGACGGCAAAATGTGTGGTGGTGATTCACTTCATTTAAAGACAAACCACAAACGCTTGACATTTGTGATACCTCTCAGAAGGCAGGAAGCAGTTGTTTCTCTCCTTCTAATGTCAACAACTTGGGTAATGTAGTGGAAAACCATTATCTGACACTTCAGATAAAGAAGTGCACTGGATGTGGAAGTTTCTCGTGTTATTCGCAGCAGATCTGAAGTTTGCGGAGGTGTCGTGACTGCTTTCTGCTGTTATTAAACCCCAAACGGACTACATCATGTTTGATGTAACTACAGGTTAATAGCTGTTAATATAGACATAGTTATAAACACTAAAATACTAACTTTATTGCATTTTTGTTTTTGGTGACATGATGCTTATTAAAGAGACAATGTTATGTCTCTACACTGCAATCCCCTTTATAACATTCGCTCTTGTTCTGGAGTCTTTTAGTTTGTAGTCTCGAGGAGTTCCTGTTTCCTCCTCTTTGTCTTTATAAAGTGACGTATTTTGTAGGAAGTTCGTGTCACCTTTGACAAAAACTCAATAGGATTTTTCCATTGGCTTTTGCATTAATGTAGAAAATAAGGTCTCTGCACAGTAAAAACCCCAGAGTTAAATCAACTCTGCTCAGATAACATTTGGTCCCTCTCTAAATAGTGTTAAAGTAACACTGAAGCAGAGTTGTTCAGTTGTTCAGGAAATTAGTTGAAGTCAGTTGTTGTTCTTGTGTTTCTCTGTCCTTCAGTGATTCTGCTTGTTAACAGCAGGTGTTCATCATTAATGTTCAATCATCACTTAATTAATTGCTTAATTATCTCATTAACTTTAACTCTGCTTCAGTGATACTTGAACACTATTTAGAGAGGGACCAAATGTTATCTGAGCAGAGTTGATTTAACTCTGGGGTTTTTACTGTGTGACTATCCAAAGCCTCTGATTCTTACATGTTTTGCACTTTGTATCGTGATCATCTTCTCAAATCTTCCCTCTCTTTCAAAATCGCTTCAAATAACCATCGTCTGTTAAGCGAGCTGCAAGACCTTCACTCACGTTCCGTATATCATGAACAAAACCATTCCAGAAATTACACAAGGAACAGAATTCTTATTTAAATTACTGAAAGGCTCTGTTCACACACAAATGTCTTCAAAATGTGAAAAAGCATTAGAACTCTTTTTGAACATCGATCACAAACTCTTTTGGAGCAACATTCCAAAAGAATGTATTCCAGTATTCCAGAAAAATTACGAACTGAACCGTTTTGACTGAAAAGTCGAGATGTTTAAACCAACTATCAAAGAGATTTGTGTTTGTACAGTAAGCCCTTATTAATTCTCAGAGAATTCCCAGATTACAAGTTATAATACTGATGGACTTGACAAAAATTGAAGGAGTTGGCAAATACTGACTGATTTGACAAAAAGTGACGGAGTTGACAAATACTGATGGAGTTGACATATACTGATGGAGTTGACAAATACTGATGGAGTTGACAAATATTGATGGAGTTGAAAAATACTGATGTAGTTGACAAAAACTGACGGTGTTGACAAATACTGATGGTGTTGACAAATATTGATGGAGTTGACAAATGCTGATGGAGTTGACAAATACTGATGACAAATAATGACAAATGCTAATTCCCAGATTACAAGTTATAATACCGATGGTGTTGACAAAAACTGACAGAGTTGACAAATACTGACGGTGTTGACAAATACTGATGGAGTTGACAAATACTGACGGTGTTGACAAAAACCGATGGAGTTGACAAATGCTGATGAGTTGACAAAAACTGACAGAGTTGACAAAGACTGACGGTGTTGACAAATATTGACAGTGTTGACAAAAACTGATGGAGTTGACAAATACTGATGGAGTTGACAAAAACTGACGGTGTTGACAAATACTGATGGAGTTGACAAATGCTGCTGAGTTGACAAAAACTGACGGAGTTGACAAATACTGACGGTGTTGACAAATACTGATGGAGTTAACAAATGCTGATGAGTTGATAAAGACTGACGGTGTTGACAAATATTGACAGTGTTGACAAAAACTGATGGAGTTGACAAATACTGATGGAGTTGACAAATACTGACGGAGTTGACAAATACTGATGGTGTTGACAAATACTGATGGACTTGACAAAAACTGACGGAGTTGACAAATACTGACGGCGTTGACAAAAACTGATGGAGTTGACAAATGCTGATGAGTTGACAAAGACTGACGGTGTTGACAAATATTCACAGTGTTGACAAAAACTGACGGTGTTGACAAATACTGATGGAGTTGACAAAAACTGACGGTGTTGACAAATACTGACGGTGTTGACAAATACTGATGGAGTTGACAAATGCTGATGAGTTGACAAATGCTGATGAGTTGACAAAAACTGACAGAGTTGACAAAGACTGACGGTGTTGACAAATATTGACAGTGTTGACAAAAACTGATGGAGTTGACAAATACTGATGGAGTTGACAAAAACTGACGGAGTTGACAAATACTGACGGTGTTGACAAATACTGATGGAGTTGACAAATGCTGATGAGTTGACAAAAACTGACAGAGTTGACAAAGACTGATGTGTTGACAAAAACTGACGGAATTGACAAATACTGACGTTGTTGACAAATATTGACAGTGTTGACAAATATTGACAGTGTTGACAAAAACTGATGGAGTTGACAAATACTGATGGAGTTGACAAATGCTGATGAGTTGACAAAAACTGACAGAGTTGACAAAGACTGACGGTGTTGACAAATATTGACAGTGTTGACAAAAACTGATGGAGTTGACAAATACTGATGGAGTTGACAAAAACTGACGGAGTTGACAAATACTGACGGTGTTGACAAATGCTGATGAGTTGACAAAAACTGACAGAGTTGACAAAAACTGACGGAATTGACAAATACTGACGTTGTTGACAAATATTGACAGTGTTGACAAAAACTGATGGAGTTGACAAATACTGATGGAGTTGACAAATGCTGATGAGTTGATAAAAACTGAAAGAGTTGACAAAGACTGATGGTGTTGACAAAAACTGACGGAGTTGACAAATACTGAGGGTGTTGACAAATATTGACAGTGTTGACAAACACTGATGGAGTTGACAAATACTGACGGAGTTGACAAAAACTGACGGAGTTGACAAATACTGATGGAGTTAACAAATGCTGATGAGTTGACAAAAACTGACAGAGTTGACAAATATTGACAGTGTTGACAAAAACTGATGGAGTTGACAAATATTGACAGTGTTGACAAAAACTGATGGAGTTGACAAATACTAACGATGTTGGAAAATACTGACGGAGTTGATAAATAGTTGACGAATACTGACGGAGTTAACAATGATGGAGTTGACAAATACTGATGGAGTAGACAAATACTAACGGTGTTGACAAAGGTCCAGCTGGGGTCAAATATACAGTATATGTAAACAGAATCATGAAACAACATTAGAAGAATTCCCCATATGCAAAAACACTTTATATTGCTCTGAGAGCACTTCTCAACCATCAGACATAAAACCTGACGGAGTTGAGATGTGACAAAATATAATTTTTTCCTTACCGTAACCATGTGTTGTACAGTGGAGCAATTGTTTTCTCTCTCAGTTGAAGCTGCCTTAATAAACATATCAAAATGCACAGATTTATCCCACAACTATTGACAGAAACTAAAATAACTGGATGACGGAGTTGACGTATTAAAGCTGTGACAACATTGTTTGTATAAAATATAAAAAACTAGCATTATGAGGACATGAACGCTTGTCATAATTACGGTAATTAAGGCATGCCATGAATGCAGCTTTATAGCTGGATTGTTATTGAAACGAGGAACAGGTGTGTAACTAATAAGAAACCATGACAACTAATGAAGAATTAGAACAGAGGCAAATAGAGACAATAAAAACCAAACATCGTGATCATCATGATATTCACCAAAACCACATTTTCCCGCTTATTTACAAATAAAATTGTGTTTAACTGAATTAAAAGCTTTATAAAAACCCTAGGGAAAGAGTAAAACCAAATCACTACAGTCAAATAAACTAATCTAATGTTTTTCATTGAGTCTCATCTAGAATGCTTTCCAAACATACTTTAAAAAATGCAAAAATGTTATAATCATTAAGAAGTGTCACCGAGATCTTTCTTTGGTTTAGGAGTTAATGAGATGATACATCAGTGTAGCAGATACATCATTATGAACTCTCTCAGATAGGACTAAGTTCATCAGAAAATCATGTGTGCAGCTCAGCTGTAAATCCTGGGCTTTTATTATTTATCGAGCTCTTGATCGAGTCTTCAGGAGTAACAACAATCACACAAAATCCAATCACTTTTAGACATAACTTTAATACAACTAACTGAATTTAAAATGAAGTTGTTATCTGCTCTGAACTTTTTGAACTAAAATTTTTCTAAAAGCTGGAAATTTTCAGTTTCCTCCGGATCTTTTACAGTTTTGCAATCAAAACACAGTTGCTCAGTTGTTGAGATAAGCAGATTGCACCATCAGGCTTAACAGAATTATGCTGTATTGCAAAAATGCAAAGCTGCAATTCCTCTAAAGACATGCAGTCGACGTTTTGGGTTTGAGATCATTTCATGATCAGGTTGTCTTCTTTTTTCAGTTAAGATTGCTTTAAATCTTCTTAAATAAACTCCAATCTCAAATTTAAGTGTTTTTTTCATTCTGGGAGGTGATTTGAATGTGTCCCAATCCTGGTACGAAATTAATTTTTAATTGTGGCTGATTTCCAATAGTTAGCCATTAAATCTGGTAAAGTTTCCTCAAAGAGGCTTCGCTATGCAAAATGGTGCATAATCTGCTGTTGAAGAGCTATTAATAAAGACAGTGTTGTGATCTGTTTGACATTTGACATGCCTTTTGAAATGAGCAAATAATTAATTTGGGAGACCCCTTTTGTTGGCCCTCCATGACGCTTTGCACGAATAACAGGAGAAACATCTGTGAAACTGTAAACTATCAGGTGTAACATCTTTAATAATCCACTCAGAAGGTAATACGAAACAAGATAAGCAAACAAAACCAACCGCTATGTGTAAACGTGGACAGAACACAGAGGACTGTAAAGAGCTCTTGTCACAGATATTTTTGTAATACCAATGGCACATTGAAATGATTAATACCATAAAGGAGTATAAAAATAATAGTTTGTTTTGATTGTATACATTTTAAATAATTTATTTTAATTTTACATGATTTAATTATCAGCTTTTCATTAACTCATGAACCCCCTGCAGTTCCTTCATTACCTCATTTAGTGTAACCCTGGCATAATATCATGTTTGATGCTTTTCATGCTGTTTATAACAAAGAATAAAATACTTATTATTATTATTATATAATACATTATTTTTAACCTGATATAGACAAAGGTTTCAGCAGATGAACCGTATAAGGGAACAGGTTTTTCTGGAAATGTGCATTTATTCACTTCAGAACTTAATTTGTGTCAACTCCGTCAGACGCATCAAACAGTGTAAAGTCTTCGATTATGTAATAATGGTGTTCAATAAAGAAGCTGAGTGAAAAAATAAATTCTCATTTTTTTTTCTTGGGTTGACAAATACTGATGGAGTTGGAAAATACTGACGGAGTTGGAAAATACTGACGGAGTTGACAAAAACTGATGGAGTTGGAAAATACTGACAGAGTTGATAAAAACTGATGGAGTTGGAAAATACTGACAGAGTTGATAAATACTGACGGAGTTGACAAATACTGATGGAGTTGACAAAAACTGATGGAGTTGGAAAATACTGACAGAGTTGACAAAAACTGATGGAGTTGGAAAATACTGACAGAGTTGATAAATACTGACGGAGTTGACAAATACTGATGGAGTTGACAAAAACTGATGGAGTTGGAAAATACTGATGGAGTTGGAAAATACTGATGGAGTTGACAAATACTGATGGAGTTGGAAAATACTGACGGTGTTGACAAATACTGACGGAGTTGACAAATACTGATGGAGTTGACAAATACTGATGCAGTTCACAAAGGTCCAGCTTGGGTCAAATATACAGTATATGTAAACAGAATCATGAAACAACATTAGAAGAATTCCCCACATGCAAAAAAACACATTAAAACACATTATATAGACTTTTAAGAGCACTTGTCAACCATCAGACATAAAACCTGACGGAGTTGATGTGTGATGGTGTTTACAAAATATAATTTTTTCCACCCTGACCATGTGTTGTACAGTGGAGCAATTGTTTTCTCTCTCAGTTGAAGCTGCCTTAATAAACATATCAAAATGCACAGATTTATCCCACAACTGTTGACAGAAACTGTTACACCGGGATGACGGAGTTGACGTGTTAAAGCTGTGACCGCAGAGACTTCAACATTGTTTGTATAAAATATAAAAAACTATAAAACTTCCAGGACTGTTTGTCCTACTGAGAGATCCACAATGAGTAGGAAATAGAGTCAGAGTTAAAGAGGATCATGACATGACCAGATTTATTCAGAATTATACAAAATCCTGACAGAGTTCACACAAAGAGAGGACACAACTTTGATTGACAATTTTTATGGAAAATATAATGGAAGACTTACTTTTTGTATTGTTTGATATATTACAGCTCTCCGACTTTCGATTTAAATGTATATTTTTCAATTTGTTGCACTTTGTTTGGCAGTTTTAGTTTTCATGCTGACGACAGGCTACTATACTAACAAAATTATTTAAAATTAAAAGCAATGAATGTCCTGATATCCAGATTTCCTTCAGATGTAAATTTGTTTTTTGATGAATGTATTTATTTTTAACATAAATAGGTTTTGTGTGTAGGACATGTTTTGTCCCTTATCTCAAGAATCAGTGATGCATTTTTGTGTGTGTTGGTAAAGCACGTCAGATGGTAGCTGAATTTACATATTCAAATACTTGTAAGTAGTTTACTCTTTTCTCCTCTATTGCAGTGGTGAGGTTAAAACAACATGACCAGACGTCAGTCTGAGTAATCAGTACAGAACCCCCGCAGATGAAGCCCAACTCATGTTTAGACTGTCAAATCTCCACCCTGCTTTCATCCCGGAGCATCAAAGTCAAAGCAGCAACTAGCAGTCACACAAAACAACACAACACTAACCTACAGGAAATCAGTGCTGAAATCATAAACAGCTGCTTATGGGCAGATCATTCATACCCAGAGTAAAGCATATGAATCACTTTAAACTGGATTATAGTTTTGACTCAGTCTTCTCAGTCTAGAATTAGCTTCAGCTTATTTGTTGATGCAGAACAACTTTAATTGTCCACAAATCATGAGCCCAGCAAATAAACAAGGTTACACTTTATTTTATTTCTTTGTTACACTGTAATTATATATTTAAATACTGAGTAATATTAAGTAACTACATGTACTTGCTATAGATTTAGGTTGAGGGTTTGGTTTATGGTTAGTTGCGTGTAATTATGCATCATTAATTTTATTTTAAGTAACAAGAACAGTGTTGCCATAAACAATCACTGACATTTTCTTTTTAAAATAATACCTTAATAATGAGACAAATCAATGACTGCTGAACACAGGAACATTTAAAGAAACCACTTTACACGGGATGGATGAACAGAGAGTCCAGTCCACATTCTTCATGTCTCTTTTATGTAATTTTATGCAAATTCTTTTGTTTTTTTAATGCATGTATTATAGTGGCATTAAAGGGGATTATGTGGGATTACTTTAAAAGAATTAACAAGAGAAAACGAGAGTCTCAATGTAACGCATTCGTTCAGTTTTCAGTGATGTGGTTTATTGTTTGTGTGTGTGAATGCAGGTAAAGCGGGACACTTTCTGTTAAACGTGTACATTAGATTCCTAGATGTTATTTTCTTTATTACTTTTGTTAACATTAAGATCCTGCTGTAATATTTCAGTTTGAATACGAGGTGTTTGAGTCAAAGATGAAAAAGGGTTTTCAAGCATCAAAATAATTGAATTGTTGTTTTTCAGTACATCAGAATGAGTTCTGCGAAAATTAAACATACATTTTTAGCATGATTTACAGAAGACACCCAATAAAATCTCATTTAGTTTAACTATCTTCTCATGGATATTTACAAAAATCTATTCATGCCATATTAAAGACTAATTACTTTACATTTTTAAGCCACTATTCTAGATTTTGCCTGTTTGTCGGCAAGATTTTTTTACTCATTTAAAATGCAAAAAAATTTAATATGCTCACTTATTCTTTTACATGTTTTAATACGCACTAAATTTGATTGCATTTTAAATGAGCAAAAAAATCTTGCTGAAACCTAAAATAGTTACAAAGATTAAAAAAAAGTAAATTACAAGTAATTAGCATTTGGGGTTACAGTAATTAGACTTTACTATGGCATAAATAGATGTTTGTTGTAAATATGCCTGATTTAAGATTGTTAAACAATGATATTTTAGTGGGTGTCTTCTGTAAACATGCTAAAAATGTATGATTTTTAATTTTTGCTCTGAAAACAAATAAAGGAATTAAACAGGACTTGTTCTGATGTACTGAAAGGCTGTATTACACGTATTGTTTTGATGCTTGAAAACTCTTTTTTGACTTTGATTCATGTCTATAAATGTTAAAGTTTGCTCGTTTTCCTCTTGAAGCTGAAGCTGCTCATCTTCTGCCACCGTCTGGACGCTGCTGGTCATAGCAGCTGTACGGGTAGGTGATTTGTTCCAGAAACACGCTGGTTGAAAGTCTCTTCACATCTTGATAGCAATCACTCAGATCAGTAGTGTAAATGTATTCACAGTTAAGCCCAAGATTGATCAAATTTTGAGTCGGGGAATTGGTATCTTCTGACTGGAAGACATTGTGTTAGAGATATTAATGCTTTTTTTCTTTTACACTTTGACAAAATGTTCCGTCTCAGGAAATGCAATCTTCTCAAACACTTCTAGCATGTTCGAGAGAATAGAAGTGGTCTGTAAACGATAAATTCAGAACTGCTGATAGTTTCTGGTCAAGGATGCTCACAAGAAAAGGAAAGGCTACAAGACGTTTCCAAGTTCCAGTGGCCACTGTTCAATGAGTTTCACCAAAACTCCCAGCGAGCAATTTTGCATTTAAAAGACGTCTAATAGCCATTCAAACACAGCCCAGACATCCAGGCTGAAGCTGATGATACAAAGGCAATCTGGATACTTTGGATGGAAATTTGTTGCCCATTCTCGGTGAGAAGGAACCCAAGGAACATCGCTCAAAAAGTTGCATTGTTTCACCACCAAATTTTGGGCTATCAGTGAAAATTTAATAGATCAATGAAACCAAACACCTTGTAATCACTGGTGACTTTGCTTACATGATGGAATATCACACATGCTGCAGGTTATTTTGACAAAAACAACCTGTAACCAAATTCAAGGTTAGTTTAGCCGGACTGTATTGGGTCTATAGTTGACCGAGACAGTGAAATCATGGCTATTGCGCTGGAAGCTAAGAAGAATCTCCGGCAAAGCCATCCTGAATAATCCGAGTAATGCTGGAATCAATATTTGAAGGCAGACCTCCAGACTTCTTCAAGACAGCTTATGCAAAAGCTCAGCTGGACATAGAAGAAGATGGTTCTGTGGTCTGACGGGACAAAAATGGAGTTGTTTGCACATAGGGATGTGGCTTTTGTTTTGGAGAAAAAAAGGAGATCACCATCCCAACGTTCAAAGCAGAGAGGTGTTTCTCTGAAGACTACAGTAAGACATCACACAGTCTGCAGAAAAGCTTGGCCTGTGGACCTTCCGCTGCACCCGAAAAACACAAAGGAAAACATTTCTGTTTGTAGTATATTGTTGTTGTGTCCTGTCCAGTCGAGTCTTGCTGGTCTGTTTTCCCAGACGGGCAGTTTTTGCTTTTGTTTTATTGTTAAATAAAAGCCCATCTTGAGTCCTCGCTCCTCCTTACCTCAAAGCTGACAGATCTGAGCGCGACAACGGCACCTTTTTTCTTTTCCAGAAACAGATGCAATTGAATAACCTAAACATTTTATTTGTGTATGTACTTTTTTTTAATGATTTACAGCAACAGATACAAGAAACACAGCTTCCTCAGAGAGCCGCTTGGATTCAAGCCACTT
Organism: Zacco platypus; assembly: GCA_038088235.1. Taxonomy (NCBI): domain Eukaryota; kingdom Metazoa; phylum Chordata; class Actinopteri; order Cypriniformes; family Xenocyprididae; genus Zacco; species Zacco platypus. Next base: position 21,352,539 of record CM076070.1, read on the forward strand.
TATTTTCCTCAGCCGTTTGAAATTAAATAAACACATATTACTCAAACGATCTTATTTACAAGTTTGATATTTGTATTCATGAAAAATAATGGGAACAAAATTAACCTGTTTTAAAACATTTTATAGCTTGTAAAAATGAGCAGGACGCCAAATAGAAACGCTGTAACTTATGCATCTAAAAATAATAATAATAGTAATAGTAATTTATGCTTCTGAAAATACTATAAGTGTCACTAAACCTGCCCCTTTTGTTATAAAATATGAAACTGAACACCTGAACAGAAACATCAGTTGGTCCTCGAAGCTTGAGTCAGGCCGGTCTAGTGCAGAGATTTTGGCATGTTTGACACAATGTCATCTACAGTGAGGAGCGTGTATGTTCCTGTCTAATGACCTTGTTTAGATCCTGTGAATTTTGTTTGCCATGCTACTAACCCAGTCGGTTGGTTCTGTTTGTCTCTCAATGACCCTCATGTCCTCCATTTTGTGTAATTCATCTATTATCCTTTCTTTCCGTGAAGAATGAACAGAGTATGTGATGGCATTAGACCACTGAACAGATCTTCATATTCTTTTAGAGTCTCTTCTTTCTATCACGCCCAATGCATTACATGTGGCTCTTACTAGTGTTGCAAAAGCATCTCTTTCTGTAATTTAGAACTAAATTGTATGTGTTTTAGTCCTTCATGCTCACGGGTCAGCAGATTCTGGCCCAATGGCGACATCTGGTGTGCATGTAAGCAACTTGCAGGTAGATTTATTCAATTTCAAATTTATGGCCATTGAGTTGAAAGTTTTTAATGAGAGAACATTGCATTCTGCACCAGTGTACAGTTTAAATGTGACCTGCTTATCTTTTATCTTGAGTTTCTCTTGACTTTTAAGCAATACCTCTTGCCATCATGAATTGGTCCAATTTTTGTATACAGTTTTCGGCAGGATTTCCTTGCAGACGTGTCATTGTGAGGTGATTGGTTTCTCAGTGATCGGAGTAGTTTAGTACACACTGGTTTCTCAGTGATCGGTGTAGTTTAGTACACACTGGTTTCTCAGTGATCGGTGTAGTTTAGTACACACTGGTTTCTCAGTGATCGGTGTAGTTTAGTACACACTGGTTTGTCAGTGATCGGTGTAGTTTAGTACACACTGGTTTCTCAGTGATCGGTGTAGTTTAGTACACACTGGTTTGTCAGTGATCAGTGTAGTTTAGTACACACTGGTTTCTCAGTGATCGGTGTAGTTTAGTACACACTGGTTTCTCAGTGATCGGTGTAGTTTAGTACACACTGGTTTCTCAGTGATCGGTGTAGTTTAGTACACACTGGTTTGTCAGTGATCAGTGTAGTTTAGTACACACTGGTTTCTCAGTGATCGGTGTAGTTTAGTACACACTGGTTTGTCAGTGATCGGTGTAGTTTAGTACACACTGGTTTCTCAGTGATCGGTGTAGTTTAGTACACACTGGTTTCTCAGTGATCGGTGTAGTTTAGTACACACTGGTTTGTCAGTGATCAGTGTAGTTTAGTACACACTGGTTTCTCAGTGATCGGTGTAGTTTAGTACACACTGGTTTCTCAGTGATCGGTGTAGTTTAGTACACACTGGTTTGTCAGTGATCAGTGTAGTTTAGTACGCACTGGTTTCTCAGTGATCGGTGTAGTTTAGTACACACTGGTTTCTCAGTGATCGGTGTAGTTTAGTACACACTGGTTTCTCAGTGATCGGTGTAGTTTAGTACACACTGGTTTCTCAGTGATCGGTGTAGTTTAGTACACACTGGTTTGTCAGTGATCAGTGTAGTTTAGTACACACTGGTTTGTCAGTGATCAGTGTAGTTTAGCACACACTGGTTTGTCAGTGATCAGTGTAGTTTAGTACACACTGGTTTGTCAGTGATCAGTGTAGTTTAGCACACTCTGGTTTCTCAGTGATCAGTGTAGTTTAGTACACACTGGTTTCGCAGTGATCAGTGTAGTTTAGCACACACTGGTTTCGCAGTGATCAGTGTAGTTTAGCACACACTGGTTTCTCAGTGATCAGTGTGGTTTCTCAGTGATCAGTGTAGTTTAGCACACACTGGTTTCGCAGTGATCAGTGTGGTTTCTCAGTGATCAGTGTAGTTTAGCACACACTGGTTTCGCAGTGATCAGTGTGGTTTCTCAGTGATCAGTGTAGTTTAGCACACACTGGTTTCTCAGTGATCAGTGTGGTTTCTCAGTGATCAGTGTAGTTTAGCACACACTGGTTTCGCAGTGATCAGTGTGGTTTCTCAGTGATCAGTGTAGTTTAGCACACACTGGTTTCTCAGTGATCAGTGTGGTTTCTCAGTGATCAGTGTAGTTTAGCACACACTGGTTTCGCAGTGATCAGTGTGGTTTCTCAGTGATCAGTGTAGTTTAGCACACACTGGTTTCTCAGTGATCAGTGTAGTTTAGCACACTCTGGTTTCTCAGTGATCAGTGTAGTTTAGTACACACTGGTTTGTCAGTGATCAGTGTAGTTTAGCACACACTGGTTTGTCAGTGATCAGTGTAGTTTAGCACACACTGGTTTCTCAGTGATCAGTGTAGTTTAGCACACTCTGGTTTGTCAGTGATCAGTGTAGTTTAGCACACACTGGTTTCTCAGTGATCAGTGTAGTTTAGCACACACTGGTTTCGCAGTGATCAGTGTAGTTTAGCACACTCTGGTTTCTCAGTGATCATGTGAGTGTTGTTGAGGCGGCTCGAACTCTGGGCTGATGTTCAGTCATCATGATCTGTTGCTGGACGCTTCTGCTCGGAGGATTATGCGAACCTCTGATTATTTATAATGTTTTACGGTCACAAATGGAGAAATGACTCAGGAATTAAGGACTGGTCTTTGTCAACTTTCGCTTTTTCTGATTCGCGCTTTCAGCAACACTTTTACCAGCGACTTCACTCAACTTCACATGCTAACCGAGGCTAACTCAAATCAATGCCAGATTTCTCTGACTCTTCATGAGGTTCATGATGGGATTGTTACGTTATTTCATTTCGGATTTATATTTGACTTCATTTTAAGGACAAGTTTTCATTTCCGGAAATCAGAGAGTTTAAAATGAATTCCTCAGTGGATTTATCGCTGAAGAAAGCGCTGAAAACTCCTCCGACACGACGAACCGCTGAGGTAAAAACACCCACAGAAATACTTGATCACTGCAGACATGAGCGAAAGAAACACTTTATAATGTAAATAACACGCGCCAAACTATCACAAATCAGCACAATGAAAGCTTATTAGTTTCGATTCGGGATTCATTCAGTACAGATTGATTCAGATTGTACATTAAATATGTGTATGTAGTAACGCTAGTTGTTTTAATCGTTTGGTTTGGGTGATGTTTTTGTATTCTTTATGATGTTATTTGACAGATGTTCAACTAGACCGATTCCTCCATGAAACAGTAACGTTAGTGAAATCAGTGAACTCTTGCTCACAGAGAGAATATTTCAAAGAAGTTTCATTGAAGTTTCAGCTCAAGTCATTTATTAATGACAGAAATCAATGAGAATCATTCCAGCGGTGCAGTTTAAGATTCGGGCTGTGTCTCAAATCCTAGTGATCTGACTGACCAGACATCGTGTCCGGGCCTTACAGTCCACAGACCTACAGAGAGAGTCATCATAGTCGAAAAACCAACAATTCTGACAGCATTTAGGGGCTAAAATGCTGCTCAGTAGATGTGAGGACATGATTTAGAGTGTCGAAAACTTGCTGTGTGCAGATGTTTGGAGGGAAGACTGTGTTTTAATGCTGGTATTGGCGGGCATGAGCTCTTTCTAGTGTGTGTACAATGTTAGAAGCACATCTGCATCAAAGCTGAAGAAACAGCTGAGCAACACTGCACATATCCACTATTTCAGTGGTTTTTAAGAAGACAACACTAGTGGTGAATTATTACAAATGAAATCCCGATTAAATTTTTTGATTTCTGGAGTAAATTTGGGTCATGGTATTAAAAACCTGATGTAAGTTGGGCCCAAGACATGTCAAATATCCATGGAAGCTTGTTTCCGCCACTGAATAAAAGATTAAAAAGGTAATTGCGACTTTTTTTCTCAAAATTCTGACTTTTTTTCTTACAATGGCATGATAAACCCGCTATTGTGAGTTATAAAGTATTAATTGCGAGATATAAACTGAGACATAACTCGCAATAACTCAAAAAAAGTCAAATTTGCGAGAAAAAAGTCAGAATTGTGAGAAAAAAGTCAGAATTTGTGAGAAAAAAGTCGACTTCTGAGAAAAAAAAGTCAGAATTGTGAGAAAAAAGTCAGAATTTGTGAGATATAAACTCACAACTGCGAGGAAAAAAGTCAGAATTGTGAGAAAAAAGTCGAATTCTGAGAAAAAAAAGTCAGAATTGTGAGAAAAAAGTCAGAATTTGTGAGATATAAACTCACAACTGCGAGGAAAAAAGTCAGA
>CM076070.1:21361987-21371987 GCA_038088235.1 Zacco platypus
TAAATATTTTGTAATGTCTTTTAAACTATTTATAAAGAAATCAGAACGTTTGCCTCCAACACTCCAGAAACCAGCGACGTGCCACATTTTAAAGCGTTAGTTCACCCAGAAATGAAACTTCAGTCATTAATTCCTCTTCCTCATGTCGTTCGTCAGACCTTCATCATCTTCAGAACACAAATGAAGATATTTTTGATGAAATCTGATGGTTCAGTGAGTCTCTATTGACAGAAAGATACTGAAACATATTTAAAACAGGTCATGTGACTACAGTGGCTCAACATTAATATTATAAAGAGACGAGAATACTTTTTGTGCGGCAAAAAAACAAAATAACGACTTTATTCAACAATATCTAGTGATGGACGATTTCAAAACACTGATTCACGAATCTTTTGTGTCGAATCATGAATCAAACAGCCAAAGTCACGTGAACTATTGCGATTGCGAATCACTGATGACGTAACGAAGCCTCGTTTACTGAGATCACGTGACTTCGGCGCTCCGAATCACTGATTCGACACAAAAGATTCGTGAAGCTTCAAAGGGACACGGCAGCAGTACAGGAATCGTTTTGATTTCATGATCATTGGAAGGCAAAATCGCCTTTATTGCACAGCTTTAGTTGATGTTTAATTCTGTGAAACTGATGCTCATCTCACCGTGAAAATCTCTCTCTGTTAGGCTCTAGTTGGCTGTAAACTGACACGGTGTTGAACTAAAATGCCACTCGCTCCGGTATGTCCATAATCTGAGCTGATAACAAAAGAGCGTGAATGAGGTCAAACCTGAAATGTTAGTTTGACATTGTTTTGATCTCAAGGCATGCTGGGAATGTGAGCGTCAGGTTTTATTGATGCTCCTCGTGAGGATGTGTCCATCCAAAATGTTAAAAAAACTACAGTATTGAACAAAACTTTCAATATTTTTTCAATGCAATGAGACCCAAATCCTGTGCGGGGAAACGCGCGATTGCTTACACCTCATAACAGTGAATTTTATTTAAGGTTACTTTATCCTTGATGACGTGTACAGCCTTCAAACGCCACGCAGCCTCCGAAACGAAGCGAGCGTGTGATAGTTAAATGTTTCGCTCCTGAATGAAGCCTTGTGAATGAATCGAATCTTAATGACTCACTCATTAACATCCTAATTTCTGCAGGATAAATGCGTTTATGTCGCTCTGACTCTGTAAATGTGTCTAAAATGCCACTTCCTAAAGACGAGTTTAGTTGATTTGGTTGGTAAGAGCTCTGTTGTGTCATATTATTATCATTGAATTTGACACAAAAGATGCATACATGTGATTAGGTTTAAAAAATGGATTTATAAAGGTGAAACGTATTGGAAAAAATAATTTCTGTTACTGCTGTGAACGGTCAAAAGCGTTAGGAGTCCTAAACCTGCTACACAATAACACTTTATATTGTGTATTTGTTATATAAAACCATATGATTACCTGCTTTATTGTAACCAAATATTATTGCCTCATTGTTATGATGTGTATTTTAAGTCAATCTATAAAGGCTTAGATCTCTGCGTAGATTTACTCGATTACAGGGTTGTGGAGTAACGAAATACAAGTAACTTAGTTACGTATTTAAAATACAAAATTTGAGTGACTGTATTTCATTACAGTTTCATTTTAAATGGGTGGTAATCAGATTACAGTTACATCTGAAAAGTGTTTTAGATTACCAAAGTGATTACTTTGAGTTTTAATGTCATTTAAACAGCGATTGGTGATTCTCTGACTCTGACCGTCTGAAAAAGAGGAGTTCAGTTTCATGTTTTCCACTGTTTTCATGTTTTGTGAGTCATTTTATAATTCACTCGTCACTGCAACTTTTTCTCACTATTAGTTTTTTCCTTCACAATTGTGAGTTTGTATTTCACAATTCTGACTTCTTTTTCTCAGAAATTGCGACATTTAAACTCACAATTGCAAGTTATAGAAAAGGAGATATAAACTTGCAATACTGACTTTTTTTCTTGAAATCGTGAATTTAGTATGTGAGTTTATATCTCATAATTCTGACTTTTCTCAATATTGCGAGTTTATATCTCATAATTCTGACTTTTCTCAATATTGCGAGTTTATATCTCATAATTCTGACTTTATAACTCACAATTGCAACTTTATATCACGCAATTCTGAGGGAAAAAGTCAGAATTGTGAGATAAAAACTCACAATGACCTTTTTTGTGTCTGTTCCACACTTATTAGTATTCCAAAGTATTCTAAAGTATTTAGATTAAGTTGCTAAACTTGAGTAATGTAACGAAATACGTTACAAATGACTTTTTAAAGCATGTATTTTGTAATCTGTAGTGAAATACATTTTAAAAGTAACCAACGATTACCAAAAGAATCGTTAGTGGCCGCCCTGATTCATTTTAACGGTGTGTTCATGCGGTGTGAGGCGTCTCTAAACTAAACTGATGTGATTCTGTGTGAATGAGATGCTCCGAGTGTGATCGATTGTGATTGTAACTCTGGTGTAATTCAGGCTTTAGGGAAACATCACCATGATTCATAGAGATGATGATGAGCTCATTTACACGCTGTAGTGTTGGATTGTTGTTGTTCTCACTGAGTGTTTTCACAATTTCCAGAGGCGTTTTAAAGAGACAGTTCACCCAAAAATCATTCCTGTGTTCAAACAGTTTGTCTCCTCTGCTGCTGAACACACTTTGAAGAATGTTTGTAATCACTTCAAGTGGCAAAAACAATATTATAAGCATACACAATAACATATTTGTTACAGTAATTTAAAACATTTAAGAAGTATGCCATCAATCGGCATCTTCGTCTAACACGTTTATGCATTTTCAGGAAAACAAGATTTATGAATATTTCTGTGTTGATGTCACCATTGCTCGTGCAATAAATAATTCGAGGAAAAAATGCAAAAAAATTGATACAATAATTTTTTATAATTTATAATTGAAAATATAAGAAAATCAACCTATAGAAATGATTTACAAAATAATGTTGGATGTAGTTCTTCTTCTCTTATATTGAAATCATCCGACATTTCTCTTCTCTTGCTTTAGACTTCTAATTCTTGGAAATGTAATATTTGTTAAACTTTTAATAAATTGTTGTTAAATGCTTTTTTTCCCCACTAAAATTTAATTTAACCATTAAAACGGTGTCCAGAAAAATAAAAATTTGGAAATGGACGACCGGCGATCTGTTTTGCTCTGTCCTCTGCGCTACGCCTACATCATATGTCGGGTCAGAGGTCACCCGAGGTCACCCGAGGTCACGCGACTCTCTCGTGAACACGCGTATGGCTGTCGCGGGAAGCCGGTGATTATAGTTTAAGAAGTTATAAATATCAATATGTTTCATACAGAAGCGCATCACTTTATTAACCCCTGGATTACTTTTATGAAGGATTGATGCACTTTTTTGGGCTTCAAAATCTCTACTCACTCCTATTATCAGAATATTTTTTAATATAACTCTGCTTGTGTTGGTCATGGCTTGAGGCTGATTAAATCATGGGATCATTTTCATTTTTGGGTGAACTGTCCCTTTAAGTGGATGAAAACGGTATCTGAGTCCTCTTTCAGGGACAGTGTGAACATGAAGAGAGCCGAGTCCGCTGGTTTCTCAAATGTGAAAACACTCATTTATCTCACAACAGACTATTAATATGATATGATAAATTAGGTCTTCATTTCATGTCAGCTCTGATGTTCAGCGTATCGCATCTAAGAGAACCTGACACCATCGGATGCTTGTTTATCCTGACTCCTCCTGCTGCGGTGTATTGTGGGATCGGTCATGCCGGACGAGTCAAAGCACGTAAAGAGTGTGTGATTTGCATGTGTTGTTCCTCTGCTGTGGCCCGCGGCTCACTGAAGCGCTTGCTCAGCGTTTTCTGAAACGCGTCCTGTTGTGCTGATCGCATCGATTGAAAGGCTTTCACCCCTGAACTGCTGCCTGTGTTCAGAGGAAACCTCGCTAACAGTTCATTTTGAAGTATTCTTGATAGAGTTGGTTTATTAATGACGTGCACCGGAGATTCTCGATCTTAAGCGCATTTGCATTTTACATGTTTGTATGGCAGCTTGTTTACATAAAAAATATAATTATGACTTTTTAATCTCACAAATTCTGGCTTTTTTTTTTATCAGAATAGCAACTAAACTATTGATAATACAGGCGTTTGACAGTTCAAAAAAGTAAAGTGAATCACAAGATTTCTCGCAGCGATGAGGAAGGTGACGCTGCAGCAGTGTCATTATGTGAGTGTTTTAGAGGCTCGTTTTCTGCTCAGATGTTTGTTCACTCGTCCACGTCTCTGAATGGATGTTTTGTGGTGAAGTGCACAGTGGCCGTCTGTTCGGTCATGAGTTGATGAAGTGCTGCGCATCGTCGTATCAGCCAGAGAAACACGGCGAACTGCTGCACTTTTGAACTCAGATTCACTGTGTACAAATAAATGTTTGTCCTGAAGGAGCGTTTAGCTGTGGTGTTGATGGAGTGAGGTCAGCGTCACAGCGCTCACAGAATATGTAGACTTTCTTGTCATGATTGGATTTCGATTCACTAACTATATATATATAATGTATGTGTGTGTGTATATATCCGTATATCCATCCATATATATATAAAAAAATGTATTCCTACACTATGGGGGGCCAAACATGAATGATTTACAATTACTAGATTTACATTTATATATTCGGATTTATAACTATATATTCAAGATTTACATTTATATATTCAAGATTTACTTTTATATATTCAAGATTTACATTTATATATTCGGGTTTATAACTATATATTCAAGATTTACATTTATATATTCAGGTTTATAACTATATATTCAAGATTTACATTTATATATTCAAGATTTACATTTATATATTCAGATTTACATTTATATACTCAGGTTTATAACTATATATTCAGGATTTACTTTTATATATTTAGATTTACATTTATATATTCGGGTTTATGACTATATATTCGGATTTACATTTATATATTCAAGATTTACATTTATATATTCAAGATTTACATTTATATATTCAAGATTTACATTTATATATTCGGGTTTATAACTATATATTCAAGATTTACATTTATATATTCAAGATTTACATTTATATATTCGGGTTTATAACTATATATTCAAGATTTACATTTATATATTCGGATTTATAACTATATATTCAAGATTTACATTTATATATTCAAGATTTACATTTATATATTCAGATTTATAACTATATATTCAAGATTTACATTTATATATTCAAGATTTACATTTATATATTCAAGATTTACATTTATATATTCAGGTTTACTTTTATATATTCGGGTTTATAACTATATATTCAAGATTTACATTTATATATTCAGGTTTATAACTATATATTCAAGATTTACATTTATATATTCAAGATTTACATTTATATATTCGGGTTTATAACTATATATTCAAGATTTACATTTATATATTCAGGTTTACATTTATATATTCGGATTTATAACTATATATTCAAGATTTACATTTATATATTCAAGATTTACATTTATATATTCAGGTTTACTTTTATATATTCGGGTTTATAACTATATATTCAAGATTTACATTTATATATTCAGGTTTATAACTATATATTCAAGATTTACATTTATATATTCAAGATTTACATTTATATATTCGGGTTTATAACTATATATTCAAGATTTACATTTATATATTCAGGTTTACATTTATATATTCGGATTTATAACTATATATTCAAGATTTACATTTATATATTCAAGATTTACATTTATATATTCAGGTTTACTTTTATATATTCGGGTTTATAACTATATATTCAAGATTTACATTTATATATTCAGGTTTATAACTATATATTCAAGATTTACATTTATATATTCAAGATTTACATTTATATATTCAAGATTTACATTTATATATTCAGGTTTATAACTATATATTCAAGATTTACATTTATATATTCAAGATTTACATTTATATATTCAGATTTACATTTATATACTCAGGTTTATAACTATATATTCAGGATTTACTTTTATATATTCAGATTTACATTTATATATTCAGGTTTATAACTATATATTCAGGATTTACTTTTATATATTCAGATTTACATTTATATATACAGGTTTATAACTATATATTCAGGATTTACTTTTATATATTTAGATTTACATTTATATATTCAGGTTTATAACTATATATTCAGGATTTACTTTTATATATTCAGATTTACATTTATATATTCAGGTTTATAACTATATATTCAGGATTTACTTTTATATATTCAGATTTACATTTATATATTCAGGTTTATAACTATATATTCAGGATTTACTTTTATATATTTAGATTTACATTTATATATTCGAGTTTATGACTATATATTCGGTTTTACATTTATATATTCGGATTTATAACTATATATTCGGATTTACATTCAATTATTTCCTATTTGGCCCCCCATACTACACACACACATATATAAATATAAATATAAATAAAGAGGACAAGGTCTCTTTAATAAGCATTTTAAATAAGATTTGTTCAACTCCTTTTTTTTCCGTTTTTGATCATTTTCAGTGTTCTTAAAAGCAACAGTTGAATAAAATTTGTTTCTGATGTTTTGCAGAAAGTTTGTACTGTTATAAAGTGTCATAAAAATAAGCATTATATGATACTAGTCTGTTTTTGAGAGGAAGAATTGCGGGAGAGAAACGAGTGGGAGAGGAAATAAACAGGGAAAAGATCCTAGAGAACGACGCAAAGTCTAGATTTTAAAACATGGTTGATGATGTAACAAAATCAAGTGTTATTTCTTCTTTAACAAACAAATGAATTGCATTAAAAAAGATTTTGGGGTGTTGAAGATCTGTCGAGAAGTCACCGCTCATTTTGTTGATTTAAAAAAAAAAAAAACATGTTGTTTGTATTATTTTGCATTATGCAAAATTAAACTCTTTCTTCTTTGACATATTAAAGGTTAAATGATAAATACTTTAATGTAATTCCCCTCTGACTCTTTAATGCAATAACTACCATTTCTGTCCTTTAGTGTGACATTAGGGTGCGTTCACACTTGTCATGTTTGGTTCGATTAAAACGAACCCTGGTGCGATTGCTCAGTTTGAACATGTGTGAACGCTGCCATCAGAACCGCTAAAAAGACGGGTCTCGGTCCACTTCCAAACGAACTCTGGTGCGGTTCACTGTTAAAAATGCCAGTGTGAACGCTAAGATGATTTGATTTAATGATTTGTTTTTGTTTTTTGGTCCGGACCAAACGAACCGAACTACAAGTGTGAACGCAGCCATAATGTCCAGTGGTGTGACACACATTACAGATGCACAGATTTGTTTTAAAACAGCAGTTGAGGAGATATAATCATCACTCATCTTAAAATGGTTGAAGTTTCAGCAGTTTTGAAGGGATGACAGTAAAGTTTGTCTCAAATTTAGTGAAAATGTCCAACAAATGGAGGGTAAAAAATAAAGCTCTTCATAACTTCATATTAAATGAATAGCACTATATGAAAATAAGTGTCTAACATAAGTGTCTTAATTTTTGCTCTATATTATTAGGGGTGTAACGGTTCAAATTACTCATAGTTTGGTTGTTATCACAGTTTCAGGACGGTTCGGTTGCCAGTATGGAACAATGATCTTTGATATTCAACAGAACTATTCCTGTTTTACTGTAAAATGCACCATCATTTGCACTTTAAACATGTAAAAACCAGTCGCTGCCGTGAACGGGACGAGAGCGAAGAGAGGTGTGTCTCACTGTGTGTGTTTGTCTCGTTCAGGATCTGAACACCATCTACGCTCATCTGTACCACATGGACGTGCTGTCGCACCTCAGAGAACATCAGCTCAGGTGAGGCTGACCTCCCACACGTTTTACACATGAGATTTACTGTACAAAATGGTAAAAAGTTACAAAAGTCAAACATGCTCACTGTGGGATAGACGGATGTGTGAAGGTTCAAAGGTTGGGCTTGGTTTGTTTTTGACTTTGTAAAGTCTCTTCTGCTCACCTGCATTTATTTGATCAAAAATACAGTGATATTGTTGCAATTTAAAACTGCTGTTCTGTAATTTATATCCAAAGCTGAATTTTCAGCATCATTACTCCAGACTTCAGTGTCACATGATCCTTCAGAAATCATTCTGATTTGATGCTCAAGAAACATTTATGATTATTGTCATATTTCTGTAGAAACACAAAAAAATATGATACATTTTTCTCATGATCCTTTGAAGAATAGAAAGTAAATGTCATTACCGACACATCTGATCCATTTAATGTGTCCTTGCTGAATGAAAGTAATAATTTCTTTTCTCCGTGTTACAGATCCATGTGCATGACGGCCAGATATGAGCGCTATGATGCAAACCACGTTCTCTTCTAGTAAGTAAATCTCTGAACTTTTGATGGCGGGTGGTTTGTGTTTAACCAGTCTGGGAAAACAACACTAAAACCATAAAAAGAGTTTGAAAAATGACTTTGTAACACAGTTCTTAAGAATGGGAAGAAGGAGGCGTGAACCGGCGAACATTCAACATACTGTTTAATAAATAAATAAACAATAAAACGAAAGTAAAATGGCGGCAGTTCCTCACGGCGACTGCCGCCCACACAAACATAATAAAAACACAACATAAAATCCAGGCCTGGTCCTCTCTCGTCCTTCACTGTCGTCGCTCCTCGTTTATGCTTCCTCCGTGAGAGACACGAGACCGGTGTAGCGCGCAGCTGACGCTCATTATCACTCTCGCCCGCCCTGCTCGTCACAGACTTGAAATAAAACAAATGTTCAATGGAAAAACTTCTGCTATGTACCGAAGTACTAAAATAGCTGAAAACTAAAACTTAAAAGAGTACTTCATGTGCTTTCAGTAAAACGTGAATGTCTGTAAAGTAAAAAGATGTCTTCAAATCGATGCTACCTGACTAGAGAAAAAAGGCTGTTGTCTTCTCTTTTGCCAAGTAGGTAGGAAAACTTCAACACCCATAATGCATTGGGCATGTTGTCATCCAAGACCACACCCACCAGTCTGTTCCGCATAGGCTTTTCCACCTTGCTTTAGTAGGAAATACTTTTTAGTAAACTTCGAGTCATAATGCTGCTGGAGTAAACGTTTAGGCGGGAATGAGTTCCGGTTTGGGATCCAGCGCTGCAAAGAATCATAAATATGGAAAAATCTGAAAAAGATTTCAACATTTCAAACCGGACGAACCGTGTTTTAGGGGAAAAATAGAAAGTAAAAATAAAATAAAAATGACAAAAACACACAACAAAATGACTAAACCGTACGAAATTAGAGCAAATAAATATAAAAATAGTCTAAATCAAAATAACGACGTGCTATAATACTGTCAACGATACTAAAATAAGACATGCCGAGGGTCCTTCATCTGGAGGTGGTGATGCTGATGTCATGTCCTGTTTGTGTTCCAGCGCTGACAGCATCTCCACATGCTGGTTCGTCCTGCTGTCGGGCTCGGTGCTGGTGAAGGAGCACATGTATCTGGCACGATGCTGGTATGTAGCGCACACTCACACCCGTGTGTGTTTATGAGTCTCAAACCGTTTCACTTCCTCAACACGCCGCTCACTTCTCTTTCCTCATTCCAGTGTGAGACTTCCTAAAGCAGTAGACACGGCCAACTATTCATCGACAGCTGTAGACTGACACTCGCTGTATAGTTGAGTCTTTCTTGCTCAGCTTTGGCGCTGCTCTAAACTCTCACAACCAATCTGCACTTTTGTAACTTTACCTCATTTGCCTGGAATAGCAGCTATTTCTCTTCCTGCTTAAAGCAGTCTGTAAATGCCCACATGAGCTAAACCAGCGGTGGACGGAGTACACAAATCAAGTGTACTTAAGTAAAAAAGGACTGATTTATGAATTTTTATTTTTTTGTAATGGTATATAGGTCACTTATATCATTTTTATGTTAT